>CAKAOJ020001667.1:0-32557 GCA_916701645.2 Sebastolobus alascanus | reverse complement strand
ATCAATTTTCATTCTTTATAGAAAGAGCAATGAAAAAAAACCTTCTAAGGGAAAATAATACATACAGAAGAAAAGATTGCAAATACATTATAGCAGAGTGGTGTAATATCAATAAATGGCAGGAAACTTGAATCCAAGCAATTCTAATATAAAGGTCTCACCTGAACGGCAAAGGCTGAACACCTTGTCCTGGCCAGGCTTCGGATTTCTTCAGAGCCAAGCCAAAGTCAATGAGCTTCACCCTGAATGGCTGCGTCTGATGATCCACCAGCATGATGTTGTCAAACTTCAAATCTGTATGGATCAGACCGACACTCCTCAGGGCAGCTAATGCTGTGGCCAGCTGCAAGTGAAGTCAGTCACAGAATATATGTAAATAAGGATGTGCCAGAGTGGAAAACCGATAGAGCTTCAAATTCTATCTACTATCTGGTATACTTACATCTTTGATGATGGTCCTTATGGCATTGAATGGCAAACGAGCCAATTTTCTGCGATTCATGAAGTCTTCGAGGCTGATGTCCAGCTTCTCAAACACCATGTAGGCAGTTTCCCTTCCGTGGTACGAGTCAAGGCATTTGATGATCCTGGCCTGATCAGGGTCCAAATGTCGGAGCTTTTCCATGATGAACATCTGGGGATAAATGACAAGTTTGAAACAGTCATCAACAGTTTATGTGACTGCACATATTCATAATGACTCAAGCAATGTCCTTAGTAAAAAAAAAAAAAGATCATCAAAAAGTAGCTCACCTCCCTTCGGTCGTAGTACTGTGAAAATCTTGTTTTTTTAAAGAACTTCACAGCCACAACTTCGTTGGTGTCCCGTTTGTAACATCCTACGACCTTTCCGTATTGTCCCTCTCCCAGGACATCAAGGATGTTGTAATTGTCTAAGTGTGATAATATTTCAGTTTCCATTTCTGCAAATAAGATTTCTGTGAAGAAGTCTGGTCCAAAAGTTGCGTCTTGTCCTGTTGTCCACAGCGTTGTCTATGGTCACAGCTCCACATTCCGTGGTGATCACAGCCAAGTACCAATTATTATTCTAGAATGTTGATGATGTCAGAAAGTCATTGGAACTACAGATGATGTTTTAAACAAAAATGTTTTTAGAGACAATTTTGTGTGACATCACGGTGTTAGATGGATGCAAAACAGGAAAGATGAGGCAAGGCCTATTGAAAGAGGCTGGTACACGGTTTTGAGCGCTAGGGTATGACACATGCGCAGTGTAACTGGAGCTGTGGTAGTGCCTGATATTGGCTCAATTTCGGCGAGTGTAGATGAGATTTCAATGCGCATGTGTCATACCCCGTTTCCCAAAACCCGTGTACCAGTCTCTTTCAATAGGCCTTGACTTGAGGCTAACACTAGCAGAGGGCTAAAGTTACAGATTGAAAATGTTTTCTTGCTGTGTTGTTTGGGTGCCAGAATCCAGATATCACATACATCTGAGAATGCAAACTGTGATTCGAGGCTCTAGCGAGCTACAATATCGGCGAAACGTTTCAGAGAGTAAATGTTTCTAATATTTAGCCGTCTGCTAACCGCAGCCGTGAGCCATTTGCTGCGGTTAGCAGAAGGCTAAACTATTAGCAACATCGCCATCTCTGAAACGTTTCGCCGATATTGTACGACTCTCTTTTTGACTGACTTTACTGAAGGATAGTTAACTATAGGCATCCGAAGATTTATACGCCCCTAATGTATTGTTACAGCGCTGCTGTTGGCCACCTGCTGCTGGGCGGACGGCTGGATACTTAGCTAGCTTAGTTTGCTAATTCCACCATGCTACAGAAAATGAGCCCAACAGTGGACAGCGCTGGGTCACGGTCCCTGTTCCTCACTCCTCACTGCAAGGAGACTACTGAGGGAGGAGAGCAGGAGTTGATTTTTCTATTTTTTTTATTTCAAACGTTCAATACAATATAATCACATGTTCAGATGTTTCATTACAGTTCTGCAAAAATATCGTACAGTATAAAAATAATATAAAAATAAATTGTAAAGTGTACAACAAATAAACTGTAAAGAAAGGAAAAAGAGGAATAAAAACAAAAACAAATAAAAATCAAATAAACAAACAAAAAACATTCGGGGTCTGCTAAACAATTGGAATAAATTTGAAATGTCTAAACAATTTAATAGTTTTGGTCAATTTAGAATATTTGAGTTTTAAGTTTTCAATCATGGTCAAATATGTTTTAAAATTAGTATCTTTAAAAATAAAAAAGGAGGGTATTCTTTTAAGCCAAATCACTTTATGTATATAATAATTTGCTAATATAACAATCAAATTAATTAAGTAAATCTCATCTGCCAAAAAAAACTGTTAATGGTGACAATGAGTAATATCTCAATTCTTGTCAGCACGATATCCTTTTTGAAATGTTTAGAGAGATTCCTCTGCAAATGAAACCAAAAAGAAGTAACATGAAAACAATCTACAAAAACATGTTCAACAGTCTCTCCTTCACAATTACAAAAAGTGCATCTATTGCTAACAGTTTCAAAGAATTTGGAAATCTTATCTTTAACAGGGTAGTACCTGTGTACAGTCTTCAATAGAAACTCCTTGATTTTATTTGGAATTATGTATTTATGAGGTAACAGAAATATCATGGTCCATTGTTTTCTATTTAAATATAACCACCTATATTTACATATGGGAGTAGTGACATGCTCAAGATGATTTCTAATAAAAGTGTTAGTGCACTTTTTATCAGCTACAGAACCTCCATTAATAGTAAGAGGGCGTTCACTGAAGGATAGTTCATGGAGACATATGCTTTGTGCTAAAGACACTATATTGTTAGGTATTGATCTGATAACCATATCAAACTCCTGAAGAGAAATTTGAACATTATATCTGTCTGTGAAAACCTCATAACTATATAATTCACCATTTACATTCAAGAATTTATTTACAGTATTTATGTTATTTACAAACCAAGACTGTTTTGTTTCTGTGTGAGATGTACGTGTTGTTCCACAGGATTCAACTGTGAGGAGAGTAATTAGGTTTAAAAAGAAGAGCCCAACATAATAAGAGCTGTTGATGAAAGTTAGCTAGTTTTACAGGGAGTTTTCCAACGGAGTAAGGACACAGTAATAGAAAATTAAGACCACCGAATTTACTGAAAAAGGGATTGGGAAAATATTCCAAAAACTATCTGGATTCTTCAGAAATCTTTTAATCCAGTTGATTTTTATAATTTGATTAAATACTGTAAAGGTCAAAACATTAAGTCCACCTTCAGCTAAAGGGTTAGAAAGAACAGTCCTTTTTAATTTTACGTGGCTTATTTTTCCATATAAATTTTCAAGATTCAAGATTCAAGAGTTTTATTTGTCACGTACTCATACATGATGTGCAGTGAAATGTAAAGTGGCAGTGCTCACAGGATTGTGCAAAACAACATTAGCTATACAATATATAAAAAGAAATTGTGGGGACAATGGCATTATTTACAGTGAGAGGGGTCTATATACAATACGGAATATAAATATAAGTGTGTGTGTGTATCTCTGTATGTAGCCCTATGTGTGTGTGTGAACGTGAGTGGGTAAGAGGGGCAGCGTGTGGCGCTTGGTGGGCGCCATGGAGAGGTCAGAGTTCACAGTCCTGATGGCCTGGGGAAAGAAACTCCGTCTCAGTCTCTCTGTTTTGGCAGCGTGGCTGCGGAGGCGCTTGCCTGACCGCAGCAGCTGAAACAGTCCGTTGTTTGGGTGGTTCGGCCGAACGCACTACTCTCTGCAGAGCCCTCCTATCCTGTGCGGAGCTGTTGCCAAACCAGGCAGTGATGTTCCCCGTCAGGATGCTCTCTACAGCTCCAGAGTAGAAGGACTGAAGGATCCTCAGGGAGACTCTGAATCTCTTCAGCTGTCGGAGGTGATAAAGGCGCTGTCTTGCCTTTCTCACCAGAGTGTCTGTGTGTGAGGACCATGTTAGGTCCTCTATGATGTGGACTCCCAGGTACTTGTGGCTGCTCACCCTCTCCACAGTAGTCCCGTTCATCATCAGGGGTGTGTGCGTCGGTTGTTGTGCCCTCCTAAAGTCCACAATCAGCTCCTTGGTTTTCGTGACGTTCACGAGGAGGCTGATGTCCTGGCACCAGAGTGACAGGTCAGCCACCTCCTCCAGGTAGGCCTACTCGTTATTCTCAGAGATCAGGTCCACCACCACTGTGTCGTCCGCAAACTTTATGATGGAGTTGGAGCTGAACCTGGCCACACAGTCGTGTGTGTACAAGGAGTACAGTAGGGGGCTGAGGACGCAACCCTGGGGGGATCCTGTGTTCAGGATGAGGGTGTTGGAGGTGTGACTGCCCACCCTGACCACCTGGGGCCTGGCGGTCAGGAAGTCCAGAATCCAGGCACACAGGGGGGTGTTCAGTCCCAGCTCGATCAGCTTGTCAGTCAGTCTGGTGGGGACTATGGTATTGAAAGCTGAACTGTAATCAATGAACAGCAGTCTCACATAGCCCCCCCTACAACTGTCAAGGTGAGAGACTGAGGTGTGAGGTACCTGGGAGATGGCATCATCTGTTTGGACGGTATGCGAACTGCATCGGGTCCATGGTACGAGGGAGGAAGGCACAGATGTAATCCTTAATCAGCCTCTCAAAGCATTTCATGACCACTGAGGTGAGGGCCACCGGTCGGTAGTCATTCATGTAGGCTGGAGAAGAATTCGTAGGCACAGGGACAATAGTGGATCGCTTGAAGCAGGTGGGGACCACAGACTTAGCCAGGGAGAGGTTGAAAATAGTGGTTAACACTGGGGCTAGCTGGTTAGCACAGGTCTTCAGTACACGCCCAGATATGCCATCTGGACCTGTAGCTTTCCCAGTGTTCACACTCATCAGAACCCTCCTCACATTTTGCTCTGTCACAGAGAGTGTGTGATCATCCCCAGCAGAACTCACTCCAGCAATGCTAACAGTGTTATTGTTATCAGGCGAGCTAGCGGTGCTATTGCTAGGTTCAAACCGTGCAAAAAAAGAGTTCAGGTTGTCAGCTAGGGTAATGTCAGCACTCACAGTTGAGGGGGGTCTGCCCTGGTAGTCTGTTATAGTCCGCAGTCCCTGCCATAGGCGTCTGTTATCGCGTTACTTCATCTGCGATTCCACCTTGTCTCTGTACCTCCTCTTAGCCTCCTTCACTGATCTTCTCAGGCCGTAGGAAGCAGCCTTGTATTCGCCCATGTCACCGGATACCAGGCCGGAGTTATACACAGCAGTACGGGTGTTCAGAGCAACGCGGATCGATTTGTCCACCCACGGTTTTTGGTTAGGAAAGGACCTAACTCTAATTTAAAAAGGATCTTATCTAGTTGGGAACATATAGAATTAGAGATATCTAATGATGAGAACATATAAGAAGCCCTTGACATCCCTTCTGGTTTGCTTAACAAGACTCTACCATATATAGATAATTCCCTGGCTAACCAGCAGTTATATTTCTTTTTAATTGCCTCAATAACAGGGATAAGATTGCTATCCATAACTTCTTTTGGATCTTTCGAAATTTTAATTCCTAGATAGGTTACAGTGTCTTTAACGGGAATGTTACAAATTTCAGTACAACCAATATTATTTAGGGATAGAATTTCACATTTTTTTAAATTAAGGTTTAAGCCTGATACTTCAGAGAATAGAGATATATCAGATAGAGCCAAGGGAACTTCTTTAGTGCTTTTTAAAAATAGTGTTGTATCATCCGCTAGTTTTGATATTTTGATTTCTTTACCGAAAACATCAATTCCTTTAAAGAGTTCTGTAACATTAAATAATTTAAAACTTGAGCAACCAGCAAGTAGATATAAGGAGAAGCTGGACATCCTTGTCGCACACCTTTGTTTACACTAAATCTGTGAGACGTGCCATATAAAAGTTTCACAGAGCTATTATTATCTTTGTAAAGTGTTTTGATAGCAGTTATGAAAATCTCCCCAAAGTTGAAAAAGGATAGAGTATCAAAAATAAATTTACGATTAATTGTGTCAAAGGCCTTCTGGAAGTCTAGAAAAAGAAGTACAGGGTCACCAGCAATTACATTTCTATAATTAACCAAATCTAAGACTAATCTAATATTATTAGAAATATGGCGTCCAGGCATGAATCCACTTTGAGATTCGTGTATAATGTCATTCATCCCACTATTTAGCCGTTTGGTCAGAACAGAAGCAAGAATTTTATAATCATTATTCAGTAAAGTAATGCCACGCCAATTATCAATGAATAAATGATCCTTATTTGGTTTTGGAGTAAGTGTTATTAGACCCTGTTTCATTGAATGAGGCAATTCTTCTTTACTGATGGCTTCGTTGTATACTGCAAGTAGGAATTTTGAAATTTCGGCAGAAAATGTATGATAAAATTCTGTAGTAAGGCCATCATTTCCTGGTGATTTGTTGAGTTTAAGATTTTTGATAGCCCACTTTATTTCTTCAATAGATAATGTTTCATCACATTCCTCTTTCAGACTATTACTTGCTTTTTTTACATCTTTCAAAGAGTTGAATATACTAGAACTGCTGTTACAGGTATCATTTTTATATAAATTTGCATAAAAATTTGATATGTATTTTGAAATCACAGTATAATCTTCTGTTATTGTGTTTTCTATTTTAAATTTAGAAAGTGAATTTCTCTCTATGTTTCTTTTTTCTATACTAAAGAAATATTTACTATTTTTCTCACCTTCTTCGATCCACTTTAATCTGGACCGTATAAAAGATCCCTTGGCTCTCTCTCTATAAAATTCATCCAATTCCTGCTGAAGATTATCTAATTGTGGAGGCACATTACCATCATCTCCTAACATATTCAACGTGATGTCTGAAATACATTTGATTAAATTCTCTATTTTAACTCTTTTCTTTTTAGCCAACTCTTTGCTAAATTGAATTGCAAATTTCCTAATTTCATATTTAAGCAATTCCCAATACCTCCCATAGTCATCATTAGAAATTGCATATTTCCAGTACTGTTCAATAAGGTTTTTTATAACTCCAGTAAATTCCTTATTGCATAACAAAGAACTGTTACATTTCCAATGATTAAAAACCCTTTTATCTTGACTTGTAAGATTTAGTTTGAGTAGAATTGTTCTATGGTCAGTCATTATAGCAGGAACATTTTTTACTTCTGTCACCTGTCTTTCCATATCTTTTGAAATTAGCCAAAAGTCAATTCTAGACGAAAGAGAAAAATGTTTGTTGCTCCAAGTGTATTGTAGATCAGTTGGGTGACGATATCTCCATATGTCCAGTAAGTTTGACCGATTGCAAAATTGAATAAGTTTGTTCTCTCCATCCTTGGATCTTGAGGGGTGTCTGTCCAATTGGTGTGACCACACCATATTAAAGTCTCCACCCAAAACAGTCTTGGCTGAAGGGAATTTATTTGCGAGGGAATTTATGATGCCTTCTAATTCTCCCAATAAAGAACAGTTTAAAGAGTCTGAGCTATATCCGTAAATATTCCCCAGCAAAACAATATGATCGTAAATTTCTAT
The DNA here is from genome assembly GCA_916701645.2 of Sebastolobus alascanus. Lineage (NCBI taxonomy): Eukaryota > Metazoa > Chordata > Actinopteri > Perciformes > Sebastidae > Sebastolobus > Sebastolobus alascanus. Next base: position 25,033 of record CAKAOJ020001667.1, on the reverse strand, counting down.
CACCAAAAAAATCCAATGTCCCTTTTCATCAGTCTTTTTTTCCAGCACTTTACCCTTAAAGTTGTCCTTTAAAATAGCAACTCCGGCTGACTTCTTGGATCCATGAGCTAGCTATAAGTCTTTACCCCACTGGTTCTTCCAAAATGATTCGTCCTCTGAACAGGAATGGCTTTCTTGAAAAAAAATAAAATCAGCTTTTACCTCCTTAGAAAACAGAAAAAAGCTTTTCTCTTGACAATGTTTCGCAGACCCCTTGTGTTTACAGACAATAATATTAACTCCAGAGTAAACCTTGTATATGAAACTTTGAAAGATCTTCAAAAAACGTCAGCTATCTAAAATGACTCCTATATTATAATGAAGCCTTATAGGCTATAACAGACTAGTGCTTATTATTTCCATATTTTAAAGAACTTATGGAATTAATCCACATTAGTTGATAGAAATGAAACTACTCCTTGTTTGAAACTAGGCCTACGGGAAACTTTAGTCATTGTAACAGGGAAGCAGAAATTATAGAACTGATGTTCAGTAAATAGTTCAGTCAAATCGGTGCTTACCACATATGAACCAACTTAAAAAGTCATGTGGTTGGGAATGAATAACAAGCAAAGTGAACTAGTAACGTGTGAAAGCATCCTTTCTTTGATTGAACTCTTTAATACTCAGCTGCATGGCGGACTTCTTTTCCATCCACGTATGCTTTAACCCCAACGAAGTAGGCTTTGATTCCATTCTTGCGAGCTTTTTTCGAATACAGGCCACAGCGCAGCTCTCGCATCTTTATCCTCCTTGGTCAGGTCCTCACCAAAGCGAAGCTTTTTTCTCTCGTAGGAAGGCGTTATTCTTTGCTTTTCTCCAGATGTCATCCCTCACCGAGCGATATGCAAAGAGAATGATGATCCCTCGGGTTTTGTTGCTGTCTCGTCTTCCCAGCCTCAGCACCACATCGATTCCATCAGCTGCTCTTGTTCCCAGGTCCGGTGCCACACTCCGACAGATCTCAGAAACTCTCTGTTTTACGTCCTCGTTGTCATGTTTGGGTACGCCATAAAGCCGGAGGCACCATCTTCGTTTATACCGCTCTGCCTCTGCAACTCTCTCCTGCAGTGATTCTATATCCACCTGATATTTCTCACATTTTCTTGTCAAAATACTGTTTTCAGTTTTAATGTCATTTATTTCTCCGTGGGCAGATTCAAGTGAATCTTTTAGCTCTCTGATATCTGCTGAGTTGCTATTGATCATACGTGCCAACTCGTCAGCTCTGTCATTTACCGTTTTCAGAATGGTCATCTGCAGGTCATACAGTGAGGGCTCCGGTTTCCCTCTGTTCGCTTTCTTGGCTGCCGGGCTTTTGATAGGAGTGTCCGGCAGAGGCAAGAACTCCGCCTCGGTCTCCAGTGCACAAACTTTGTTCATCTCAGCATAATTGTGCTCACCAGCTTTGTCTCTCGGTGTGCTCGGGGTGGTCTCCTTCCGTTTGTTTTCTCCTTTTTTTCCTTGGACACTCATCTTTTCCTGAAAAAGTTTTGTTGGAAGCATTTGCTAGCTTGAAAAAAAATCACCAAGCTAGCTCAGTAGCCGTAATTTATGTTATCGAATTTTAGTAAACTTAGTCACACAATTTTTACTTACGAGTATAAGGTTTCTTAAATTAAAAGTCTGATTTACCAGCTCAATGTAATTTTTGGCTTCTGTTAGGTAGTAGATTTGCAATTGGAGTCCAGTTTAGGAGACTTTTTCAAAGAGCGTGTGACTCTGCCGCCATCTTGCGTCGTCCGTATTCGGAGAGCAGGCGTTAGCTAGCTAGCTAGCTAACTTGTCAGTCTCCGGACAAGCTAGCTAGCTAACTAACGTTAGCCAGCCGTCTACTCCTCCCGAAGTAGTCTGCGGCGTAGGGGTCGGCTAATCTGGTCCCATTGGTTAATGTTAACTTTCTCAATTAACACTCGTGATCCTGGAGAGTGAGTGACAGTACATATTGAGAGAAACTAGTATTTTCTTCAGCCATTGTTAAAAAACCAAGCCAACAATACTTGCTAGCATACTTCCAATCTTGAGACCTTAAAAATAGGGAGGATTTCAAACCCAAAATGTATGTTTCCTGCATTCTGGTGACTTGAAAACACAGTGCAACAGCATTTTATGTTAAATTTTAAATTTTACCATTAATTTCCCAATTTGGGATCAATAAAGTACATCTATGTAGCTATCTGTTTAATTCTCAGGAAAGAAAACTGAATAATTTGCCCCTCTGACGTGAACTTGGCATGTGAATATCTAGCATAAACTAATATTCATCAGTTTTTATTCATTTCTTGCCCCTGCTTGAGTATTTCTTTCTCTTATTACTCTCCATTTCTCTCTCCGTCTCTCTCTCACTTCCATCTCTCTCTCCGTCTCTCTCTCACTGAATGCCCTTTCAGACACAATGCGACAACGGCACCGCTGTGCTCTGAAACCCATTATTTCCAATAGCTTGCGCCACACCACAACGGCTTTTTGCTACGTCGAGCAAAGCCCAACTTTGGGCGCTGCACGCTGTGATGTGCGCTGTACCAGCGGCGAGCACAGCTCAAACTGCGCTGTGTAACGACCAAGACCCCAGGAAGAGCGCCGGTCGTCGATCCCAACTTTCGTAGTGGCCAAACAGCAGTACTGCAACTTCCGTGTCCGTCACGTGATGCATTGGGCCCAAAAATACTTTTTCCCATAGACTTACATTGGGAAAGAGACGTCTGTAACTCAGCGGATAATTTTTTTAGAGGTGAATCAAATTCGCAGTACGAACACCTCAATAGCTCTTATCTAAAAAAAAATTACATTTTTAAAGTTGTTAAATGAACTAACAGCCGAATCAAAAGTTATTTCCCTTCCTCCGTTCATGTGAGTGAGACCCAGACCGAGGCTGGAGCGCAAGCCGTGACAACAGCGTGACGTTGTGACCCCGTGACCGAGCGGGGGGACTGCCCATTGTTCCGACAACCGTTTATTACGACAACCCAATAGTCCGACAAATGCCCCACTGGACCCAAAGCCCATTAGACCAACAGCCCGTTATCCCGAAAAAAAACACCCATTGTTCCGAAATCCCGTTGTTCCGACGATACACACTCTCCCTGCACCACTGTCTTAATGCACGGGCTAACCGGGGCTCAAGCCCTCGGACCCGACCACGTAAAAGGCCCAAGATGCTCCGGGGGAAGAAAAATAAAAAATATAATTCACAGGCCAACGGGATGCTCCATGGTGTATTTTACTCCGCAACGGGAGGCTGCATACGTAAAGACGTGCACCATTTTTTTCGGGATAACGGGCTGTCGGTCTAATGGGCTTTGGGTCCAGTGGGGCATTTGTCGGACTATTGGGTTGTCGTAATAACGGGTTGTCGGAACAATGACATGTCACCCCGAGCGGACGCTACAGCGCATGTTCCATGTGCCGAAGATCCGGGTATTTTTCTAGACGGAAGTCAAGCAATTTAGGCTTCTTGCGCCACTGAGCAACTTTCATAGGAATGAACGGGGCCCGCCTTCTACGCTGTATCCAGTTCTCTTCATACATCCATGGCCGCGATCTGCGAGCATAGAGAGCTCTCTTCCGCCGGGACACAACATTTGGTGTAGCTCTATTGTCGTCCGGGTGGAAACAGCAGGGCTTATACACGCCACAAATTTGCCATAAATCAGGATAAATACGGGAGAATTGTGACCCCGGGAGGAAACCGGGAGACGATAATGAAAAACGTGAGTCTCCCGGGAAAATCGGGGGGGTTGGCAAGTATACTTACTAGTCAACGTGGACTAACGTGTTCAGAAAATTTTTCTGCCTCCATTAACTTAAATGATGCTATGACACATATATATGATTATTGTTACTATAGACAATAAACAATGACTGGCCTGAATAAAACATTTTTTAAATGGGTCAAATGTTTGTATATATTGTATGTCAAATATAACATAACTTTTATCACACAAACAAAAATGCATCTCATAGTATCTTCACTGTGTCCACTAGATGTCACTTAACACCTTTGAGTTAACAAGAATGTGTTGAGGGTAGAATCTGTAATTTCCTATGACCATGTAAATGTTGGCTATTCAGTTAAAACTGGCTTATATATTTAGTCGATGCGCTATAATGTAAACTGTTATCTGTCAGTAGATCAAAACAAACCATAGACCAGACACAGTGGGTACCAAAGCGATCAGGACAAAATAAAATCTCTATTCATAAAGTCTCTATTACACTGAAAAACAGAACTATTTACATTTCTTTTCATTTATTATATTAAACTGACCATGACAGAGAGTTTGTTACACATCTTCCACTTTTGTGAAAGTCAGAAAAGGAAAGTACCTCCGAGCTGGAGATCTGAATGGTTGAAGTTGCGTAACACACTGTTGATGATGACTGTGTGCTGTGGATCTTTATACCAGCTCCAGAACAAAGAGGAAACCAGAGCAAGAGCAAGTCCTGTGTGGCCGCTCCGTCCTTCCTGCACCATGGACATAAGGGGACACTTCCACCACAAGTCCACAGAGAGACAATCACCGTTGCACAAGGCCGCCTCGTTAATACAGGTAGGTGATTTTTTTTTTTTTTACTTTTTACCTCAGTGAAAATATAGTTTTCGAAAGGCAAAATGCCAACAAATATGGACTGAAGCAGAATATTTTTTCAGATAATTCTTTTTGGTGAATTTTGGAAATAATTACATCTATCTTTTTTACAATAAATGTTGACTTTTGGACTTTACAACGCTGTGGAGTAAATGGAAATGTTTGGATCACTCGAGTCGGAAACAATCCTACGCAGCCACCACTGAATCTAATTCTACGAATAGTATAATAGGCCTGCTAATGATATTAGTGTAGCCTAATCTTGATCAAATTTGAATGTCAACGTTATGAATGAAGCTTCGAACTATTTGGTACAGCCTGCTTACCGCTTTGAATTATGTTCTTATATTTATTTTTTATTTGCTCCCAAGTCTGTTTCACACCGCCGGTGTTGTATAAAATATTGTCACACACGCTATAAGTATACATCAAAGCAACACATTAATTTAACATGATGCACACATGTAATTATAGTCCGATCTATTGTGCTCTAGATGGGGCAGTGATGTTATAACCCAATTAATTTATGCGTCACAAAGTCTGCGATTTTTTTTTGCCAGCTGTCCTTCCTGCATTTGGCAGTTTAAACTGTGTTGCTTTTAGCCTGGATTATAACTTTAACTTCTTCGCCTTTGTGTAATATTATTTTACGATCTGCTCACTGAGCTTTGATTGGTCAGTAGGTGTTTAGGCGGTGCTTTTATACGAGCTGATTTGTTATCTCGAACATAATCTGCTCCGGAGCAGGTTAGGTCTGCAGCATAAGTTACCATGGCGATCTACCCCGGTAAGAAGTGAACCACCGTCGTAGGACTGAAAACCCAGAGTTAAAGCTGAAGTTACCTCGCTAACCTTAAATCCTGCTTCGTAGTACAGGCCTCAGTTAGTTTGTTGACATTGTTACTGAATAGATAACGTTAAATTTAAAAATGATTTACTCACTTGCTGGAGAAGAACTGTGACTGTATTAGATGTAGCGTTTTAACCACTCCACATGTAATTAACTATTCGCACTCGTAAGATAACAGTACTTAAATCGGGGCACCACCACTTTTTATAGCAAAAGAGGAAACTATTTTAATACAAGTATTGATTATATCAATCTCTAATCTGAAAACCGTAGTTCTGGATACAGTGATTTAAGGTCTGTACTGAGATAAAAACACACACAACGACTTTATAAGAATAATGAAGATTTATTTAACTAAAGTATGATAAATGCATAAATGAGATGATTAATATACATGAATGATAACACAAGTGAATGAATGAATGAATGAATGAATGAATTAAATGATATGGCAAATGATTAGGGAAAATAGTGAGGAGAGATGATGCTAAATTATCTACCGAATACTATAGACGGAATGATCTAACGATTTGGATATTAATAAATTCAGAAAATCGTCTGACAACAACTCTTAGTCACAAAGAACTCAGCAGATGGAACGCCCTTACTTGATCAGGTGTCGGTTCTATTTAGGTCCAAAAGACGCTTTCACCTCAGACGCCTGCCACAGGAAGGGATCACGTCTCTGCTTCAGGTTGGATGGCAGGAAGGTAGCGTAACAGCTGGCCTCAGATACCGGCAAGGTGATGCCCAGCTCTTCACGGAGGTTCTGATCAGAACAAAGCTGCGGGGCCTTGGAGCTCCAGATGACTGAGAGTTCGTTTGGTAAAGGTTGGAGTCAGATTCAGTTCTGAACGTCAAAGACTTGGTTGACTCGTGGAGATAAATCAAAAACTTCGTCGGCCAAACGATGTAGTTAAATTACCACGAGATCAATCAAAAATCAAAAGAAACTTAAGAAACTGTCTTAAACTTGACTAAGAAAATGATAAATCAAAAGAAAGCGATTTAGACGAATAAAGGAACGAATCGTCTATTTGAAGCAAAAATGCAAAGAGCATAAAATAAAAACGAACAAAGAACAGAAAAACTTCTGTGGCTGCACCTCCTCTCCTCCAACTTTCTCACACCAACTTTTCGGAGAAGGCAAGCAAGCAAGCACGGAGCAGTGTGGACACGGCCTTTTTAATCCACGCTGGATGAAGGAGGAGTTTTAGCCTCTGTTCATGCAAATCTCTGATTTTAACTTTACGTTAATATTGACTTGAAAATCTACTATACGCGCAGCATCAAAATCATCTCATCACTATTTATCAAAGAGCTTGCACATCAACAGGCCATACGCACATAGACATTTTAAGTGGAATATTATAATTAAAACATTGCAATTTAACTTTGTTAATGCTTAGTTTTAAAAGAAAAATCAGTGTCTTACATCTATTCACTATTACCTACTAAAAGAAACTCAGAAATGCATTACACTACAATTAATGATACTACTACCAAGAACTTAGTGATAATTCTAAAACATAATGATTTTTAAACACATTGATTAGTAATGATATTCAAAGCATAGATTACCACGGATCACCACTGGATGACAATGCTGCTCCATCACAGGTTCACAGTTCAGGGGTCATCCAGAGTTTGAGGATGGCTGTATGTTGGTGTGTGTGTTAATTTGAACAAATGGTTTTTTAACGACCAAAAGGAAGTCAATGGTCTTGCTTGTTTGAGTTGTAAAAGGGGCTTTTCAGACTCGTCGTTAAAAGTTTTATCACCTCCTGTAGGATCATCTCGTGACCACTCGAGTGTCAAAACCGGCAATTTCCATATGATTGATCAAGCCCCCCGGCTAAACATGATACCAGAGCATCCCGGGGTTGAAGAGTCCTAAGGCCGTAAAACAAAGGGCCATTGACTTACGAATGCTATTTTCTCCTCATCCTAGCATGTTGAGGGAACAAGCAAAAGACAAATCCTGTTTGTCAGGGATATTCACCATCCTTTGGCTACATATCCCCCACTCGGTTCGATACTCGCAGTCCAGGGAGTCTCGAACCGTTGAATCCAGGATGGTGTTGTCCAGGGAGTAGGAGCTTGAGACGATCATGGGTTGTCCCGGGAGTAGGAGCCATGGAAACGATGAGAGGAACAGGCAGAGGATAGCTGGTGGCAGAGCAACTTTATGACAAGAGTTGTTGTCTTTATGAAAATAACAGGTAAATGTTAAATGATTAGTTGTCCTATCGTGAGCTAATGACTACTCGGGCACTGTGGGCCTAAAAGGGTGATTCGTGTCGTGGAACATGCATGTTAGTGAGTTACAAAAAAAAAACAAGTATGCATCTAATATCTAAACACCCATGTGGCTAAAGTAAAAGTCTAAATACTAAATCAACCTTCTAGTCTACCTAAGATTGAATGATTATTAGGCTATCTTTAATCGTAAACCAGTTCTAAAATGGCGGGGCATGGATGATGTTGTCAGCGGTGGAAGAGGTCCTGAACTAATGTTCCTGAGACAAGATATGGGAAAATCTTACCCGTGGCTGGGCTGTCGACTGAGGATCCGATGTCACGAATCATGTCGTACATTAGCCTGATTACTAGTTGTGTGTGTGATTTGAGTAATGTTTCACCGTTGGTACTACGTACTAAGACCGTGCCCTGTAGGGTTTCTAACTAGTTTGGCTGTTTTCCCATCTGTTCTTCTATTATGGGAATTTCAGCCTATAGTTCACCTAAGAGACGCTTGCATTGACAGAAGATAGATCCAACTGAAAAGATAGACCTAAACTGAAAAGATAGACCTAAACTGAAAAGAGAACCGACGATGGAGGCTGCAGCTAGCAAGCCTCCAATGCACTGTTTTTCTCTCATCTGGGTACCACTCACTTCCGATCGAGTGATGGTGAACTTTTGGTATTTGTAATTTATTGGATAACCCCCACTTGTAACCAAATCGGTGTTTGTAATTTATTGGATAACCCCCACTTGTACCCAAGTGGTTTGAGTGAGTGATTATTGCCGAGCAAGTTTAAAATGGTGGTGAGTTTTATACACAGTGGACTTGACTGGAGACAAGGCACCTGACTTTGAAATGACTTTCATCCAATACAGCTTTCGCTGCACAACTTGTACTAGAGTTTATGATTTTCCTCTTGTGTTATAACCCTAGTACCTGGCACCTCAGGGTGCTCTAAATTTTCTGAAGTCTATGATCTGTCTTTGACGCGGACGTCTTGGACGCGGACTTCTGTGAATTTTATGTGGTTTGATGGTTGGCTTTGACAACGGACTAAACAGTCTTTGATGTAGTCCGCCATGTCTTCCTGCTTTTGTGGCCAACAAGCGACTTGTTTCAGTGCGAGTGTTGCTTTAACACTTGTGTGGCCTGCACCGGGTGAATCATGGGCGTGCATCAGCATCACCCCCCTGTGGTTTCGAGGCACCACGAGCGCAGAAGAAGTGCGTGCATCGGAAACATGGACCAAAAGGCCCGTATTCACCTGCAGGGAAGAGCGCAATTTGAACAGGCGTTGCAAGTCCAGCATAGACTCAAATTCAGCATTGAAAATGTCATGTGCCAAGGGATCAGAGAGATAGAGGTCCACGGCTTGGAAAGCCGGGTTCAAAGTCTGAAGTGAGACCCGGTTAGGGCCAGAGAATTCAGGCGTCACAGTGACGGCATCCGGAGTGACAGGGTCCGCCGGTGGGTCGGCCGTCGACTGAGATTGAGTGACTGCACAGACCGTAGGGGTGGGAGGGCTGGGCAAAGAGGTGGGGTCTGGCAGAGATTCCTGGTTGAATTTCCAAAGTGGGGCCTTGACGGCGCCCTGTGACTTTACGACGTATGGTTCAGTGATTTCATCAACTGCAGTTGCTTCTGGTTGGTCAAGTGGAACACTCTGAACCAGGTTTACGGTCTCTGCGGTACCCAAGAGGTAGCATTGAGCTCCAGCGCTTGGGGAAAAAGAGATAGGTAGAGGTTGGCGAACCTGTGCCCAGATCTTTGAGCGTTTGAAGTCGATCAGTGGTTCAAATCGGTTAAGCAGGTCTTTGCCAATGAGAAACGGGATTGCATTAAGAGGAGACACGTACACCGGGTGGACAAGACGCATTGGCCCAATTGTAAGATGCACCAGCGACACTGCCGTCAATGTGGTGCCTAAAAGTGCGTACGGTTGAACATCCAGGGAACATTTCTGGAGTTTCAAGTCTACGTTTGTCCGGCGCGCGATTGTTTGCAACCTGTTGAAAAGCTCTGATGACATCAGAGTGATGTCTGCAGCCGTGTCAAGGAGCGCTTCGTGAACAAGCATGTTTTCAAGAGTTGTAGACAGATAGAATTTCCGAGCAACTCCTTTTTCTTTGAGGTCACACAAGAATTGTTGGAAAGGTGGTTCCCCCTGAATGACGTCGTCGCCAGGGGACTTGTCCTTAGGGTCTAGTTGCACCAGCAAGACTGCGCTGGGGGGAACAGACTTTTCACCCCCCTGTTGTGGCTCGTGACGTCCGTTCTGCAGGGGAACGGGCTCTGGTTCGCGGGAAACCAGAAGTGGCTCTCCAACCACCTCCTCAGGTAGGTTGGAGGGGTTGTTTTGGGGAGTGGTCTTAGGCGCTGTTAACTTTACAGAGAAAAGATCAGCTTTCTTGCCGTTTTCTTTGCAGATGTCATTGAGCAGACGCTTGAGGGGTTCCAGGTCTTCTCTGGTAAGACTAGGTTTGTTAGACTTACCGTTGAGGTCGTTCTTCCTCCGTTGGAAAGCTGGTTTGTTACCATCTCTCCTTGCATTTTCCTCATGGGAGTCATGACGGGGCGGTCTATGTGTTTGCCAGTTCTGCGGGTAGCCACCTGGTGATTTATAACGACCCTTACCTTGGTCGTCATAAGCTCTATGATTTTCCCACTGGCTCGGTGGGGACCTGTTCTGGCGATCCTGATCAAACCTAACGCGGCCCTGCCGTCTGTTGGGCCAGGGTTGTTGTGCGTACCCGTGGTTCTGATCTGTTCGCTGGGGCACAGACGGTTTCTTTTCCTCAACACGTCTGTAGGTGTGTGGAGGACGCGCGGACGAACCATGTGGTTCACCGCCGGAGGCTCCTTCAAGCTCCATTGACAAGGGTTTAGTGTTGAGACTCAAGATGGTGTTGGACTCTGCTGGCTTAATTAGGACTTGCTTTTGCTTTGCAAATCCCAGAGAAGCTAGATCACGCAGATGTTGGATGGTTGAAGTGAGTGGGTTTGCCAGTACACCTAATTGACCGCTCGTGGTGGGATGGAGGTTCTGGACAAAGAGTGACTTGAAGTTTGTGTCTTCCTCCATCCCAGGTTCATTTCGTGATCCAAAGTAAGCCTTAAAGAGGCGGTGATAATACTGTTGCGGCATTTCTTGGCGGCCTTGTCTGACCGTTATAGCAGCTGTTAAGCCAGTTAGTGATAAGCTGTCAGAGAATTCTTTTTCCAATGCCTGACAGAGCAGGTTATAGTCAGCTCTGACTGAATCTGGCTGGCGTTCGATGAACCTGCTAACGTCGCGACTGGAGGTACCTTTGATCAGGTATATCTTATCATCGACCGTGACATTTTGAAACTTCCGCAAGTAGAAGTCGATGTCTCTCAAGTACGCTCTGGTGTCCTGAGAGACACCAGGTTTGGGTTCAAAGCGTGGTAAGTTGCGAGCAATCTTATCTAAATCTCGGTCTGAGGGGCCCGGTGAAGTCGGGGGACCCGAAGGTAAATAAGGTCGTGAAGGAGAAGCCGGCCTGGCCGGGGTTGCTGGGGTTCTGTTGGTTCCAAAGAGGTCAGCAATGTACGGTGAACGAGATTGATCAGCCAAGTCTCCTTGAGCTTCTCTGTCATGGGTTATGTCTCTCCTTTCTTCAAGGAAAGCATCATCGAAAAGTGATGGTCTGGTTCGATTTATCTCCACAGAACGTTGGAGATCTCTTTTAGCAGATGCTAATTCTTCCTCTTTCACTTCCTGTCGATGGCGGGCATCAGCCAGTTCCTCCTTGGCATCCCTTAGTTGGCGTTGCATCTGCCGTATCTGCCTTTGATCAGCATCCTGGTTTTGTTCATAGACTCTGTTGCGGGATTTTAGATCGTCTACTCCTTCCAATGCCCTATGAAGTAAGTCCTTGGATTTATCGTTGTCTTTCCTTACCTCATCAAATTGATCTTGCATGGCGATAAGTTGTTGCTCTCGCGTTTTGAGCAGCTGTTTATAATCTTGATTTCCTTTTTCCAGCTCTGCCTTTTCTGGATCTGGGGTATTAAGTTGCGTTGTCAGCTCATTAATGCGTGTTTCCGCATGTGCCAAAGTTTGTTTTGAAGTTTCGAGTTGACTCTGAAGGGATTTGTTTCCTTCTTGTAGCTGTGTGATCTTTTGCGCGCGCGTTTTCAACTTATCTGCTGCAAGGTCAAGTAATCTTTGGGTGTGTTTAAGCTGCGCTGCCACCACAGCGGTCAGGCTGCCTAGCATCTTAGCTAGGGCCTTGTCTTTTAGTGGCTTAGCTTGGGCTTCATGGATGAGATCTGACATTATCTGCGTTATTTCTGAGGAGCTTTTACCTTGAGTGTTTGCCACATACCCAGGCAATAAATCTTCAGTCAAGTCCACAAGCGCAATTTCTAAATTGTCAAGAATATCGCCACCGTCTGAGCTTTCAGATTGAGTGTCTCTGTCGGCTTGACCAGGTTTGGACATTTTGGCAGGTGGTTTGGTTAACGAGTTTGATCAACTGTTTCAAATTAAGTCACAGAAAATTTAAAATGAAAATATTGAAGAAGGGAAAAAAAAAAAAAATTTTAAAAGTTAATTGAAATGGTTAATTAAGTAGATTATTTGTCATACCACAAACAAGTGTGTTAATCTTGCATGCAGTTATTTACGGGTTGTTTACAACTCTCGTTATCCTGAGAATAAATCTTAAAAACCTATGTGTGTCCTATTGTTTTTAATTCGTTATAATTTATAAGTTAATAAGATCTGTGAGCAAGCAAACTCAAATGGTTATTTAAGTGTGGTGGTCATTCACTTATTAAATGATTGATTATTATTCTTTAGAACACATGCGATTGTTAGTGAGCAATCACACTGAACAGGAATCAAACAGAGGTTGCAATTAGCAATCACAATTAGCACTGCTTATAGCAAGTCTATGGGCATTTATCTGAATATGGTTAAATCATGCAACATTTGAAGTAAGTTGAGAGAAAGGAACAAAATTGTAACTATAGTTAGGTCTGGAGTTTGTTGTTAAAATGGGATTTCAAAAATAGAACAGGCTTAGAACAAATTAAAATTAGAGTGTGAGTATATGCAAAAACAAAACATAGACCACTAATCAAATCTTAAAGGCAAATGGTGTTGGCATTCCAAAGAGGGACCATGCAGAAGGAATGAAAATGAATTAAAATGAATTTAACTCAATACTATCAGTAGTAGGGAGAGATGGTAATTATTGTTATTTCGTTTAAATTCTCTGTGATAAGTTTTACAGTTGCACAGTTAGTACCATGAGTTCAGAAGCATCTGACATTCAGTATTTAGGTGCAAAGGGGAAATGTCTGAATATTCGAATCCTCCAGCTCAGTTAACCAAATCGTCCACCAGAGGGAGACAAGGAACAAATTCCAATTTATCAAAGTCAGTTAAGCAAATCGTCCACTAGCGGGAGACAAGGAACAAATTCCAATTATCAAAGTCAGTGAAGCAAATCGTCCACCAGATGGAGACGAAGGAAAACTCGCCCTTGCAGACAAGGGAGGAGCTCTGGATGACGTCTCCAAGCAACGCCCACTGAGAGCTTCACTGCTCACGCGAGACTAGTCAGCATGTAACAACGGAAGAGGGATCTCCTCTTAACAATAGGCTTTCAGCGAAGCCGTATTTTTGCACAGGCACGGCGGCCTAAAACTCTCCACAGTTGAAACAAGAATTTTCTTTTACAACAAAAGTCCTCTTCGGGACTTGCCAAAGTACATCAAAGCACTCAATCTCTCTGCATCAAGCCACACGGGCACTTTTACTGTTCGCGACAGTTAAACAAGCAGAGTTTTTATCCCTTTCCCCACACGGGAAGTGTTCAGCTGTAAGGTAGCTAGTCTTAACCGGCTGAACGTGGATCTTCTGAGGCGTGGAAATAAACCGGTAACTTCGCTGGTTATTCCACCGTAGCTCAGGGACAGAAATCAGATCGATCTCCCGGAAATCGCGGGAGCCGTCAGCAATTCTGTCAAGGCCTTCTCAATGAGCGTAGAGATACGCTTATGCATGCAATTTTTACCAATAGTTTCAGACTAATTAGTAACACTTTATCTGTCTGTCAATGCAGTCTATATGCGCTGGGACACTTCAACAGCGCCGTGACTAGGCGGGCGTAGCCGCTGTAAATTCAATTTACAATTTTACAATTTAAACGCTGAGCTTAAATCATAGATTCACAAGCAAATGTAGCGATCGAACAGAAGTTTTAACGTTCACACACACACAAAGTAACAAGCAGAGTCAAGAAGCAGCATTTAAAGATCATCAAGTTGACAGCAAGATAAGAATTGAGTTTCTAAAGTTAGGTGAATTTTAATAAAACCTATTTATTCTAACGGGGAGATTTACTGTTTCCCAATATTAGCTGAAATTATCTGTGTATTATCTCAGTAGCAGAAACCTTTAATATAATTTCCGCCTCACACGGACGGGACCAAATATATGTAGCGTTTTAACCACTCCACATGTAATTAACTATTCGCACTCGTAAGATAACAGTACTTAAATCGGGGCACCACCACTTTTTATAGCAAAAGAGGAAACTATTTTAATACAAGTATTGATTATATCAATCTCTAATCTGAAAACCGTAGTTCTGGATACAGTGATTTAAGGTCTGTACTGAGATAAAAACACACACAACGACTTTATAAGAATAATGAAGATTTATTTAACTAAAGTATGATAAATGCATAAATGAGATGATTAATATACATGAATGATAACACAAGTGAATGAATGAATGAATGAATGAATTAAATGATATGGCAAATGATTAGGGAAAATAGTGAGGAGAGATGATGCTAAATTATCTACCGAATACTATAGACGGAATGATCTAACGATTTGGATATTAATAAATTCAGAAAATCGTCTGACAACAACTCTTAGTCACAAAGAACTCAGCAGATGGAACGCCCTTACTTGATCAGGTGTCGGTTCTATTTAGGTCCAAAAGACGCTTTCACCTCAGACGCCTGCCACAGGAAGGGATCACGTCTCTGCTTCAGGTTGGATGGCAGGAAGGTAGCGTAACAGCTGGCCTCAGATACCGGCAAGGTGATGCCCAGCTCTTCACGGAGGTTCTGATCAGAACAAAGCTGCGGGGCCTTGGAGCTCCAGATGACTGAGAGTTCGTTTGGTAAAGGTTGGAGTCAGATTCAGTTCTGAACGTCAAAGACTTGGTTGACTCGTGGAGATAAATCAAAAACTTCGTCGGCCAAACGATGTAGTTAAATTACCACGAGATCAATCAAAAATCAAAAGAAACTTAAGAAACTGTCTTAAACTTGACTAAGAAAATGATAAATCAAAAGAAAGCGATTTAGACGAATAAAGGAACGAATCGTCTATTTGAAGCAAAAATGCAAAGAGCATAAAATAAAAACGAACAAAGAACAGAAAAACTTCTGTGGCTGCACCTCCTCTCCTCCAACTTTCTCACACCAACTTTTCGGAGAAGGCAAGCAAGCAAGCACGGAGCAGTGTGGACACGGCCTTTTTAATCCACGCTGGATGAAGGAGGAGTTTTAGCCTCTGTTCATGCAAATCTCTGATTTTAACTTTACGTTAATATTGACTTGAAAATCTACTATACGCGCAGCATCAAAATCATCTCATCACTATTTATCAAAGAGCTTGCACATCAACAGGCCATACGCACATAGACATTTTAAGTGGAATATTATAATTAAAACATTGCAATTTAACTTTGTTAATGCTTAGTTTTAAAAGAAAAATCAGTGTCTTACATCTATTCACTATTACCTACTAAAAGAAACTCAGAAATGCATTACACTACAATTAATGATACTACTACCAAGAACTTAGTGATAATTCTAAAACATAATGATTTTTAAACACATTGATTAGTAATGATATTCAAAGCATAGACTAGAACCACGGATCACCACTGGATGACAATGTTGCTCCATCATGATTTCATAGTTCAGGGGTCATCCAGAGTTTGAGGATGGCTGTATGTTGGTGTGTGTGTTAATTTGAACAAATGGTTTTTTAACGACCAAAAGGAAGTCAATGGTCTTGCTTGTTTGAGTTGTAAAAGGGGCTTTTCAGACTCGTCGTTAAAAGTTTTATCACCTCCTGTAGGATCATCTCGTGACCACTCGAGTGTCAAAACCGGCAATTTCCATATGATTGATCAAGCCCCCCGGCTAAACATGATACCAGAGCATCCCGGGGTTGAAGAGTCCTAAGGCCGTAAAACAAAGGGCCATTGACTTACGAATGCTATTTTCTCCTCATCCTAGCATGTTGAGGGAACAAGCAAAAGACAAATCCTGTTTGTCAGGGATATTCACCATCCTTTGGCTACATAGATAATCTTCTATCGCATTAGAACACGTCACATCTTTGCTGCGTTTTTTTTTCTCACAGACAAATTTAAAAAAAAAAAAAAGCATGATCAACCTTACTCTGGGTTTTGTTCTGGGTTGGTCAAAGGATCTTATAACGTGCTATATAGAGGTGACGGCTTATACATCCGTGGTAAAGCCCCATCTGGTGGTTGCAGAAAAAAAGTGTTGTTTTAGTGGTCATGAGTAACTTCACTGCATGACATTGAAAAAAACGCTGTTATATATCATTATTCTACAATCTAAGATCAGTGGCTGGTAGTGAAAAAGATTTGTTCAAAAGATTCGTTCACCGAATCGTTCAGTGCTTGACGGAGCTCCGACTGCACTGCACGTAGTCCCACTCACTGAACTGAAACGCGACTGGACGTTCAGTTCAGCTCGCTAACTAGTGAACTGAGAACGGAGAATTTAGCTGGATAAAGATACCATTTGCAAATAAAAGGTTTATGCAACTAAATGTTGGGTTGCTAAACATTTTTTATTATACTGAAACTTATACTGAAATAATCGTTTCAGAAGAAAATTTAATTTACATTTTTATCACAAGGCCTCAGGTGAAAAACACAAAAATAAAATCTCTATTCATAAAGTCTCTATTACACAGAAAAACAGAACTATTTGCATTTATATCAAAACTGTAACATTATATTAAACCATAATTTGAACCATCTGAGAAGCCGTCATTGGAAACTATTCGGAAAACGGCAGGCACTTTAAAAAAAATACTTGGCAGGTGATTGGATGAATTATCTGTCAATCAAACTGAAGCAAAACTAACTGAAGCCGGAAACATGGCCGTACTCTACACGTTCAGTGCTGTTCTTTGCTCTTTTTTCATTGAAGAAATATTCTCCAGTTCTGATATAACTGATGCTATTGCAACATCTGCGCTTCGTGTGACATTTGATCCTGCGATTATCGTGTGATTTTGTGACATCGCGAGAATTCAGCTGCCGTGCGAGGTTAATATTATATGTACACCCTACCCGAATCATCTGTGTATTTGCTGTCTTGAACACAACACACGCCATTCCTCCTGCGAACAAATGACATGAATCACTCACTCGGTGAGAGATTCAAGTGGATGCACATTTGCTCAGCAAGTTGAGAACTCAACTGAACTGAGAAATGAACGAATCGTTTCAGGAAGTGATTCAGTTCAGTTCGTTCACCCAAAAGATTTGTTCCGTTGAACGAATCGTTCGCAAACGACCCATCACTAGTGGCTGGATATAATACTTCTTCTTCTTCTTCTTCTTCTTCTTCTTCTTCTAATTCTTTGGGTTTTTCCTGCAGTTGGCAAACTTAAAGTTGCATTACTGCCTCCTACTGGATTTAATCGTCCACTTTTATCCTATTGTATAATCTATCTATCTATCTATCTATCTATCTATTAGGGCATTATCTGTTCAAAATGTACCTTAAATGGAGATTTGTCAAGTATTAAATACTCTTATCAACATGGGAGTGTACAAATACTGTATATATAATGGAGATAGAGTAGATATGTAGCCTATAGATAAGATATATTTTGATAAAATACAATTGTTGCTGACAGGATACAGCAGTGCAGATCTCCGAATGTGGTCTGAGCGATCGGATCTCAATGAGTCGTCAATGCATCTTGAGTGCATTCACACCTGTACTTATAGCTGTCCACTTGTGATCAGATCAACCAGGACACATGTTAATGCCAGGTCTGAACAGGGCCTTAGATTCATCCAGTAATAATTGGCCATCAGCTGTTTCCTACGGAGCCACAGTGGCATTTCGCCTGTCCAACTTGAACACATTGGTGTTGTTTTCACTGCCCCTAATTCTTCCTACACACAACAGATTTCTTGCCCCTTCTACTTTTTTCTCCGTCTTATACAGAGATTGAAGTGGAAAAAAAATAAGTGCCAGTACTCCTCTTATTCATATGTGTGTATCGGCCGGTATCAGCAATCTCTTGCGACTTATTCCTATTTATTCATTATTTCTTTAAGCATGTTATACTGTGTCAGTCATAACCAGCTGTGGTTTTATTGCTATATTATTATACTTGGGCTATGCATCTTCTATAGTAGGTCTATAATACTCCAATAATATTCCAACTGGAACATTATAGGGTTAAGGTGGTGTGTTTAAGTGTTACTGGTTAAAGTGCTTTCCTGTGTTATTTGTAGCCTATAGTAGGGTATCATTCAGGTTTTTGGAGCAGTGTCCCAGTCAGGATGCTCCGACATATTATGCAGCAGGACACAGAGACACATTCTGAAATTCTACATTGAATGAAAGATACTATGAGACATTGAGTTTGGGAGTACTACCCCAAGAAAATTTGAAGGAAACTATGCAATTTTACCAGTTAAATGATTATTTTATTATTTACCCATATCAAAGCCTTCGTCTGAACTTTTAATTCTTCTGGAAATCTTTGTACTAAAAGAGCAGATTCACAAAACTTTTAAATAATCTTTCATTAATTATATTTGTTCACAAATAAAAAAAAGTTATGATGAACAGTTCACTAATTATTCTACAAAAAGGACGTGAACATTGTATTGATAATTTACAGTCCATTTTCTTTACTCCTCCTTCCCCCTCAAACCTCATCACCACTAGAGCTGGGCAATATGACGATATAGTAGTAATATATAATATAATATAATATATATCTATATATTATCAAAACGATATAAAGATGCCTACCGTATATATATTTCTATATCGTTTCTATCGCGATATAGGCTAGGCCTACATTTATTTATTTTTTCTCTATAATTTCACTAAAAAACTGTTATGTTTATTTTGCACTCAAGTTCTTAAAATGAGAAAATACTCTGTGCTTTTCATTTGTCAAGAATTCACACAGGAGTTTACAAAAATAGGTTTACCATGTGGTTATTTTATAAAGATATTTATTTATTTATTCAGTTTATTCCTCCTACTCCCACTAGTCTGGTCAGTGAGTCATGGTCCCCTTTGGTCTCAGCCGTTCACCGGTCAGTGAGTCACGGTCCACTTTGGTCCCAGCCGTTCACCGGTCAGTGAGTCATGGTCCCCTTTGGTCTCAGCCGTTCACCGGTCAGTGAGTCACGGTCCCCTTTGGTCTCAGCCGTTCACCGGTCAGTGAGTCATGGTCCCCTTTGGTCCCAGCCGTTCACCGGTCAGTGAGTCATGGTCCCCTTTGGTCTCAGCCGTTCACCGGTCAGTGAGTCATGGTCCCCTTTGGTCTCAGCCGTTCACCGGTCAGTGAGTCATGGTCCCCTTTGGTCTCAGCCGTTCAGTGGTCAGTGATTCATGGTCCCCTTTGGTCTCAGCCGTTCACCGGTCAGTGAGTCATGGTCCCCTTTGTTCTCAGCCGTTCACCGGTCAGTGAGTCATGGTCCCCTTTGGTCTCAGCCGTTCACCGGTCAGTGAGTCATGGTCCCCTTTGGTCTCAGCCGTTCACCGGTCATTGAGTCATGGTCCCCTTTGTTCTCAGCCGTTCACCGGTCAGTGAGTCATGGTCCCCTTTGGTCTCAGCCGTTCACCGGTCAGTGAGTCATGGTTCCCTTTGGTCTCAGCCGTTCACCGGTCAGTGAGTCATGGTCCCCTTTGGTCTCAGCCGTTCACCGGTCAGTGAGTCATGGTCCCCTTTGGTCTCAGCCGTTCAGCGGTCAGTGATTCATGGTCCCCTTTGGTCTCAGCCGTTCACCGGTCAGTGAGTCATGGTCCCCTTTGGTCTCAGCCGTTCACCGGTCAGTGAGTCATCGTCCCCTTTGGTCTCAGCCGTTCACCGGTCAGTGAGTCATGGTCCCCTTTGGTCTCAGCCGTTCAGCGGTCAGTGATTCATGGTCCCCTTTGGTCTCAGCCGTTCACCGGTCAGTGAGTCATGGTCCCCTTTGGTCTCAGCCGTTCACCGGTCAGTGAGTCATGGTCCCCTTTGGTCTCAGCCGTTCACCGGTCAGTGAGTCATGGTCCCCTTTGTTCTCAGCCGTTCACCGGTCAGTGAGTCATGGTCCCCTTTGGTCTCAGCCGTTCACCGGTCAGTGAGTCATGGTCCCCTTTGGTCTCAGCCGTTCACCGGTCAGTGAGTCATGGTCCCCTTTGGTCTCAGCCGTTCACCGGTCAGTGAGTCATGGTCCCCTTTGGTCTCAGCCGTTCACCGGTCAGTGAGTCATGGTCCCCTTTGGTCTCAGCCGTTCACCGGTCAGTGAGTCATGGTCCCCTTTGGTGTCAGCCGTTCACCTGTCAGTGAGTCATGGTCCCCTTTGGTCTCAGCCGTTCACCGGTCAGTGAGTCATGGTCCCCTTTGGTCTCAGCCTTTCACCGGTCAGTGAGTCATGGTCCCCTTTGGTCTCAGCCGTTCACTGGTGAGTGACTCTTATCGGGGGACTCGCTGCTTCAGTCATCGTCGTTCTTTGGCGCACAGAAACAGCAGAAAACCTTCCTCTTCAAGATGGACAAGAATCTTCTGATTCCTCTCTTCTTCTTCTTCTTGGGCTCATTTGCTGCTGAAAATTACAAGTGTAGTCTGTGTTTTAATCGCGAAGTCATGAATCATGAAGGTATTACTGTAAATGGAGAGTGGAAGGAGGGATGGAGGTGAATATTTCCTACCAGGTGTTTGAGAGGATTCTGGGCTGTATTGAGGAGCCGATGGGATGATCACGCTGTCCGAGTCCTCATTTAAGCTGTACGAGTCCTCAGATGTGCTGTCCGAGTCCTCAGATGTGCTGTCCGAGTCCTCAGATGTGCTGTCCGAGTCCTCAGATGTGCTGTCTTCGTTACTAGAGAGACTGCTATCAGTCGAGTCACTGACCGATTTTGAGTCTCTAGCATCCTCATCATTTGGAGAGTTGGATTCCACATCCTTTGGAGAGTTGACTTTCTCATCTTTTGGAGGGTTGGATTCCTCATCCTTTGGAGAGTTGGCTTTCTCATCCTTTGGAGAGTTAGATTCCTCATCCTTGGGACAGTTGGATTCCTCATCCTTTGGAGAGTTGGATTTCTCCTTCACAACCTGGGGACTATACAAACACAGATACAAAGAGTCATTGTTGGTCCATACTAGACCAAGAAAACATTGCCTGTCCAGATTAGAGGGAAATAGTGACATTATCTTTTTGATGGCAAGGGCGCGCCTGCCGTTACTTCTTTTGATAGCACCTATAATAATTCAGTGTGGTGAATGGATATTTGCTGTATGTCTAGTGCGGTGTATTTTGCTGGCAAACAGCAGGAATTCCATACATTCTGTTAAAGGTGATTGAGAGGGGGAGCCTCCAAGTTCTCAAGCCTTGCTGCCCATTTGTCGTCTGAGATACTGTTACCACTACCTGCCATTTCTCACATATTCTAAGTGTTGTGGTAATGAGTATATTGTACTTGTGTATTGTAGCAAGTTGCGCTAATTCCACATTCGGTAAATGTCAGGCTGTCAAGTGCATACGAGATGTTAAAGGTGCAGTGTGTAGGATCTGGTGGCATCTAGCGGCGAGTTTGCAGATTGCATAATAAAAATAATGTAGTGGAGTAAAAAGTGTATCCCCCTCTGAATTGCAGTGACATAGATGTATAAAGTAGCATAAAATGGAAATACTCAAGTACAAGTGTGTCAATTTCTTTACCTCAACCTACAATAATCTCAATAAACCGATTCTGCATTCGCATGTAGAATCGAGTCGTATTGACGAATCATGTTCGAGCAGGCTTTGGTTGAATGAAGGTAAACGGACTGTTTACCTTCAAGTTTCACCTCTTTTACTGTCCACACGGACTGTGTGGACAGTAAAAGAGGCGGAAAGCATTGTCTGAAATGCAATCCGGGAACCCACCAGCTATCGTTTGACGATGATTCAGGTTTTTATTGTTTTAAAATTAGCTTGTAAACTGGCTACTTGTGAAACGATCCGGTCGTACACGTTGTCTCTCAACTCCAGTCTCGCAACTCAAGTTGCTAATCGGACTGTGAACAATGAGCAGCGCACGGAAAAGGAAGTCTTGGCTTGGATATCCGCTGGCTACACTGGAACCCCAGAAATATAACCAACATTATGGAGCAACATTATCATTCATTTGTACTTGTGTTTCTGTCCACCTGACGAATGTAAGTCCAATAATCACTCTCTTTTAGCTCTCCTAGAGGAAATATCGGGCTCCTTAGCAGCTAAATGTTCCACTATGTTCACCAGCTACTCTACTCTACAGCTAACTGTGTCTGTCTGCCATGTGGTGCTGAGCAGGTAGTGTACAATTCTGTCTGCTGCGGTCAAAAACGATGCTATGAGTGGTGAGAGTGAACCAAAACGGTAAAGTTGTGGGCTGGACAGCTAAACAAACCTTTAGAGTCAGAAGCATGCTGAGTCGAGAACAAGTGTTTCAAACTGATGGTACAGAAATATGCCCTTTCTACCACACAATCCAAAACAAAAATATAAATCATCACCTACCAGTCATCAGCCTTGGTCTCTGCAGGGCTGTCGCTTACGTCAACGACTGTGGGCATTGTGCTGCCAATGGATAAATTTACACTTTAATTATCATGTTCAAATTGCACACGATACACATTACACCAGCCAGTAAAATAATCTACAATGCCTACCGGTGTCCGATAACCTTTGTGCCAAGAAGAGGCCTAATATCATACAGCCGCACTTACCACCCTTTGCCGGGTCTGAGGTAGCTCCCCGTTATGAATGGATGTGCCAGGATTTTGTCTGGGGTAATCCTCTTCTTGGGATCGATCTGAAGCATTTTCTCCAGCAGGTCAAAACAAGCGCGCCTATCAGCCTCATCTGCCTTGTTTCCTCGGAAACCGTGCATCTAAATTTTGAAGAAATTAGTTAAATTAACATTAGACAAAATAACCCTCCTGGCTCATGAAAATTGTGAGATTTATTTTGTGGGCTCCTCTGCAGGCAACATCTACTTGACAACCTACCGCTTTCAGCGCGTTCAGAGAGGAAGCCTTGTATGCCCTGTGTTCTTGTGTGCTCCTGCCGGTTTCCTTGGAATACTGTTCTGGCGTCTAAAAGAAGACAAAATCTACTTGAGTTATCTCTTCATCAGAGTTACTGCTTTTATACTAACGGAAAATTTTCTTATAGAGGATAATTCATGTTTGGCTAGTGAAGTCAAAGACGGTTGTGATACTTTACCTTCCTTGTCCATTCCGTGTTCATGAAGAAATCGGGTTTTCCTCGATAGAACTGCGCTGTACTTTTCCCAGCCTTCAGAAGTTTCTTCGGAACTTCACCCAGGAGGTCGATGATATAACGCAGCTGGAGACAAAACACAGCAAAACATCATTATTGACTACTCTATAAATGTTTAGCCATGCTCGATGGCTTATGGATGGCAGTGTTGGGTGGGCTGTCTGTCGGTCCACCACTTTGGTCCAGACTGAAATATCTCAACAACTATTGTATGGATTAACATGGAATTTATTGTAGACATCCGCCCAAACTATGAACACTACCGGCTTTGGTGATCCTCTGACATTTGTGGCTTTGAGTGAATTGTCTCAACAGCTACGGATTGCCATATTCATGTTGCCCTCAAGATCGTAATCACTTTGGTAATCCTTTGTCTTTTAATCTAGCGCCCCCATCAGGTCAACAATTTTATTTGCCCAATACCTTGTTTCATGACTAAATACCTGTACTTTGTGTTTAGTGCTAATTAGCAAATATTAGCATGCTAACACGCTAACTAAGATGGTGAACATGGTAAACATTATACCTGCTAAGCATTTGCATTTTAGCATTTAGCTCAAAGCACCAATGTGCTTAAGTACAGTCTTGCAGAGCCACTAGCTGTAGAGTAGTTGTCTTCTTAGCACTTTGTTTGGTGCGACTCCACTTAAAGAAAGCCAACGTATTAAAAATGCCGGACCATTTAATATTAGTACATGTCAAAAGAAATATTACTACATACATTAAGAAAGATATAGAAATGAACCAGCAATAATACTTACCACATCATACTCATGAGTCCCCGGGAAAAGTGAAAAGCCGAGAAAGAGATCGGCCATTATTGTGCCAAGAGCCCAAACGTCAATGGCCTCAGAGAATGGGTGGCCCACAATGACTTCAGGAGCCCTGCATGTGGAAGAACAGCACATAAAATGAAGAACACTGTCATGTTTAAAATCATTAAAAATACAACTCTGGGCATTGCATAAATTTCCCCAAAATAAGAATGCAGAGCATCAATATAAGGATGCCACGTGGGCCCTTGAATTCAACAATTTCCCTCGCACTTATAGAAAGCTTTTCAAGCAACTCTGTTCAATGAGGCATGGCACGATATTTCTTTATCTAAAAAGTTGAAGCATAATACTGGGGATATTGGGGTTTTCTGACCATATTCCAAGCTCAATAGATATATAGCACTGTGCTGTACAGTAAAACAATTTTGGCCAAGAAATTATGACAATTATTTTGTTTTTCATGAAACGACTCCAGCTCTGACGAGAGTTTGGGATCGCACCAAACTAAGGTATCAATTTTCATTCTTTATAGAAAGAGCAATGAAAAAAACCTTCTAAGGGAAAATAATACATACAGAAGAAAAGATTGCAAATACATTATAGCAGAGTGGTGTAATATCAATAAATGGCAGGAAACTTGAATCCAAGCAATTCTAATATAAAGGTCTCACCTGAACGGCAAAGGCTGAACACCTTGTCCTGGCCAGGCTTCGGATTTCTTCAGAGCCAAGCCAAAGTCAATGAGCTTCACCCTGAATGGCTGCGTCTGATGATCCACCAGCATGATGTTGTCAAACTTCAAATCTGTATGGATCAGACCGACACTCCTCAGGGCAGCTAATGCTGTGGCCAGCTGCAAGTGAAGTCAGTCACAGAATATATGTAAATAAGGATGTGCCAGAGTGGAAAACCGATAGAGCTTCAAATTCTATCTACTATCG
>CAKAOJ020001666.1:0-32558 GCA_916701645.2 Sebastolobus alascanus | reverse complement strand
GGGGAGAGGGAGAGATGAGGGAGGAGAGGGAGAGAGATGAGGGAGGAGAGGGAGAGAGATGAGGGAGGAGAGGAGAGAGATGAGGGAGGAGAGGGAGAGAGATGAGGGAGGAGAGGAGAGAGATGAGGGAGGAGAGGGAGAGAGATGAGGGAGGAGAGGGAGAGAGATGAGGGAGGAGAGGGAGAGAGATGAGGGAGGAGAGGGAGAGAGATGAGGGAGGGAGTGCCTGGCTCGCTGCCTGGCTCAACATGTCATGAGAGATGAGCAGTGCTCGAAGTGGGCTGGTACGTAGCGGTACGTAGCATTTCACTCATTTTACTCCTTGGCGTACCGTGACTTTTTCATGCGTACCGGAGCTTCTCACAAGCTGCCGGTACTCTCCTCTGCCCTCTCGGTATCAGGTTCTCTGGGAGATTCATAACGGTGATACATAACGGCGCAGCGCCAGCGGATTTGCGCTGCGTGGGTTCCTGTATTAATCTCCGCTGGAGCTGAAGCCTGGCTGTTTACATCAGAAGCGCATTTCTCTGCGCTGGTCAACATGTGATTCTGATCCTCTGCTGTTTACTATCCATCTCTCTCTGTCTGTCTGCTTATGTGTGTCTGCCAGGAGCGGGGCCAAAGAGGGGGCGGGGCCAAAGAGGGGGGGGCGGGGCCGGCACGGGCCACCCCTGGAATCTAAATGGCCCCCCCCCCATATCAGAGTCTGAATATGATAGGTCCAATTAGACTCAACAAACATTAATGATGATCTGATGTATTACTGATATACTGTATGAGACCCAGCTGAAATTCTCAAATTTTTTTAATAAGGAATTCAGCATCACTGGCACTGTAAAGCAATATAATCCTAAAAAGGGACAGCAGTGGCAAAAAAATGAATTATAATTTATGAATATTAGTTTGTGCTAGATATTCACACGCAAAGTTTATGCCAGAGGGGCAAATTATTCAGTTTTCTTTCCTGAGATTTAAAGGTAAAATTAGAAGTTCAACATAAAATGCTGTTGCGGTGTACTTATTATTTTGTTATTTTCATTGTTTTAAAGTCACCAGAATTCAGGAAACAAAGTCTCTGAAACTCAAATTTTTCTGGGGGAGAACCACCAGACCCCCCGCTTTGGTTTTAAAACCCTCCCTATTTTTTGAGGTTTGAGGTCTCAAGGTTGGTAAGTATACAAAACAACTACATTTGAAGGTATTTCCTCAAATAGAGCCTTCAACAAAACATGGTGCACACAGCACAAACGGGCGGTGATGGGGCCGGTCTGAACCAAAATGCCAGGGCCGATTTTTTGTCCCAGTCCAGCCCTGCTCAGTGGGTGTTTGTTTGGTCGCCTGTTCAACATGTCGCTCTGCAGGACCAGACGTGTGTTAGTAAGTTAGAGAAGGAGACTTTAGCAGGAAAGATAATGTGGGCTGTTGTTCAAAGTCTGTGGCTCTTTATGTGTCTCAGGCTGCTGTCTGGCTGTTAGTCAGTGTGACTGTCTGTCTGTGATAGAACAATGATGTTGTTGCTTTACACACAGTTTAATAGTTATCCATCTTCATCTATGCAGATGGAGAACAAACAGCATTCTGATTGGTTAATGCAAAGACAGAGTGCTATCATAAAAACAAAACATAAAAATATATAATTATTTCTTTTGGGTTCAGATTTTCTCTCAAAGGAGAACACAGGACATGTGATACAGAGCAGATATGTATGATGGAGAAGATCTTAAACAGTTGTCACAACAATAGTCAGTGTATTAAAACAACAAATCCTGTTTCCAGACATGAAGACATCAGCAGACAGATCTACAGTCTTACTTTGTACAGTGCTGGTCTGACTGGCTGTCTGAGGTCCAGGTCTCGTTCTGGTCTGACTGGCTGTCTGAGGTCCAGGTCTTGTTCTGGATCTGGACATCAGCTCCTCCACAACAGCATGACTCCTCTTTTTCTCTCTGTGGAGACATTACTTTATTACTAAAATCATTTGTTGATTGTTGGTGAAAAATATCAAGACTTGGCCGACACTGAAGCTCAGATGGTCACAGAGAAGAGTTAAAGTGTTCGTACTGAATTCAGCATTCAGTCTGTAATGAAAATGTTCCTTTATTTTAACTCTCCTGCCTTTATAAACAAGAATTAGCCGATTTTCCCATCTGACTGTCTTATTAAACATTTAGTGATCTGGCTGAAGTTTGTTTATTAAAGAGGAACAATGGCCATTTTTAAACATTAATATTATTTTGGAGGCTAAATAACTATATAAACTATATAACTACATAAAAGAACTGCAACATGTTAATGTATGCTCATATTGAGAGGACGCACCAGGAAACCACAAGGTGGCAGCATCATCACAGTAAACAGTGACTGCCTGTCAGTGGTGATATGAATGGAGTAGAGAATTTCAACATTTACAATATAAATAAACATGTTGTTATTTCTGAATGTGTTTTATGTGTTAACAATAAACACTTATAAAACAGAGAAACTGTGTCTGACCTCTCTGACTTCTTTAGTCTTCCAGTAGTTATAGTTTATGCAGGTTCTGTCCACTGGAACGAAGAGATCCATGACAGGATTTGGGCAGCAGCTAGCTTGTAGTTTCCACAGTGATGAACACACCAGTAAGGTATCTCAGACTGTTCCCATCTGTGCTATATGTGGTCAACAAAAATCTAGTTCTTTATTTATGGAATTAGTTATAGCTAACGTTATTTTACTGTCTAACTAGTTATAGCTACCAATATGCCATGTCTGTTGCTAGCATGGTCGCTAGCTGCAGGATGACCGTAACAACATGCGCTGACATCCTGTCATGGATCTCTCCGTTCCAGTGGACAGAACCTGTATAAACTATAACTACTGGAAGACTAAAGAAGTCAGAGAGGTCAGACACAGTTTGTCAGTTTTATAAGTGTTTATTGTTAACACATTAAATAGATTAAAGAAGTGACAGCATGTTTATTTATATGTCAAATGATGTTGAAATTCTAAACTTCATTCATATCACCACTGAGGTGATTGAACTGAGGTTAGAAGTGGTCTAAATATTGATGTAGACCAGCAGTCTAAGACACACATCATGTAACACTTGGTGTTACTTTTATTAATATCAATATGTTTTCTGCCACTTTCTACTGTCAACTATCAAATGAAGGCATGAATTCAAATATTCTAAAAAAACACAAGTGGTACAAATCTGCATTTGACCATTTCATGTCAGCAGATAGTTTTACACCAGAGACGTTTGTTCTTGACCTTCAGAACCAATATGTAATGCAGAGAATCTAAACTCAAAGGTCCACATAATAATGACCTAGAGCTTTCAACTGAAAGCTCTGAATCATTAGTAAGTGGACCTTTGAGCAGATTTTTCCTTCAGCACATTTTACATATGTAGTGAAAGAACAAACTCAAACCATCAACACATATAATCAAGATGAGCAAATATTTTCTACAGATGCTTTTTCAACACGTTGCACAATTATGATGTGCACTGATTCAAGATGACACCCAATAGGTCATAACAGCTGATTCTAGGAGGAGTCAAATAAACAAAATATTTGAGGAAAAATATGAGGAAATTAATTACACATTTGAAGCTCATTCTTCCAGATTTTGAATAGTCACAGATCTTTAGATCATTTCACAGTTGTAAACGTAAACATTCCAAATGTGTCCCCGTTTATTTCCTGTTGCAGTGGATCTGAATGAAAACATGATTTAAATCGATGATAAATTGTGAAATGGAGGTTTTCAGGTATTTTGCTACAGAAATACCATCAGTAATTTGTGTGTGATCCATCTTAGGTTGAAACAGTATCTGCACTAATAGTTCTGCATCAGGAATATAAATCTTTTAGTCTCAATGCATCATCATCCATCAGGTCAGCTTACAGTAAAAACAGTCTCTTACTTTGTGTCTGAGGGTCCAGGTTCATCACTGAGGTTCGGAGGATAATCTATGGACCGGTCACTCTTCATAGACAGACAGCCAGAGACTGGAGACTCTGCTCTCTCCTCCTCTTCCTCCACAGAGTCACTCATATTCTGATCTGAAGTCAGTCTGAGAGGAAAAACAGGAACACTGACTGTGAGCTCAGAACATTTAAAGGAAACAAGTTTATTCAAGAGTCACAGGCAAGACTGAGAAAACAGGAAGTAACACACAAACACACACACACACACACACACACACACACACACACACACACACACACACACACACACACACACACACACACACAGTATACAGTATAATAAAACCACAAAGTACTCCACCTGG
This sequence comes from Sebastolobus alascanus, assembly GCA_916701645.2. Taxonomy (NCBI): domain Eukaryota; kingdom Metazoa; phylum Chordata; class Actinopteri; order Perciformes; family Sebastidae; genus Sebastolobus; species Sebastolobus alascanus. The sequence continues at coordinate 28,279 of CAKAOJ020001666.1, read as the reverse complement.
TCAGTTCTCTTTAAATCTCTGCTTGTTTTCTTGGGTTACGGCAGGTTTAATGAGTATTATTCAGCCAATCACGACTTGTGTTCACAGATGAATCAAACTGTTGAGTTCATTCTGACATTTCTCTCCTCTACAGTCCACAGGGACAAAACTGACTCAGACTTTAACAGTAAAGTAATAAAATGTTGGATTAACACTCACCCAGCTTCACTCTTCAGATGTCACTCCTCTGTGCCGTTTACTCTAAATGGAGTCTGAGCTGACCGACTGAACTCTTTCACTTTCATGGTTTCCTTCCTGTTCTCATGTTCTTACAACGCATGATCAGTGTGGCTCCTCCCCTCGCCATTTAGAGGAAAATTTTGACCTCAGAATTTATCTATGAGTGTTTGTGTGTGTTGCTCACACAAATCAGCTTTTTTACACGGTGTGTTTATGAGAATCTCTTTTGTCTTGAACAGGTTGAATTAAAATGAGTTTTGGGCCAATGTTATCTCATTTTTATGTTTAAATCATGTCAATAAATCAGTTTAGTTAAATACTAATGTGCTTTTATAGATTGTTTTTTTCCAGAATTATATGAGTAAGATTCTTCTGAACATCTGGAAGAAAAATGATTCTTTCTGTTGCACAATAAAAAAAATTCTGAGTTGCAAGTCTTTTTCATGATCTAAACGTAGTAGCCAGAAATGACACATCTTCCTTACTCAGTTAGTACAAGAATCTACATTTTAAATATGTTATACGTACGTAGACAAGGTTTCAACCATAAGTACCTGTACTGTCGGTGTCACAACTAACATTTATCAGACAATTAGACTCAACAACATGAACACAGTGATGCTGATCAGAGAGTGAAAACAGAACTGCTCCAAGTATCAGTCTGAATTATGATTATTATTGGTGTCAGTAATCATTCCTCCTGTGCAGTGGTCCCTTCATAACACATCTACACTGTAAGAAATGACTTCATTAGTTCAACTGAAACTAATATGAAGATTCAGCAGTGTGAGTCAGACAAACCAAAGTTACAGACTGTTTAGTACCAACTTCCCTCTTTGAGTTACTAGTCCTCCTGCAGCTCAACAAGGAAACTGTCAAACACAACATACTGACTGGATACATACTAAGGCTGGGCAATATATCCATATTATATCCATAAATCGTGATATGACACTAGATATTGTCTTAGATTTTGGATATCCTAATATCTAGGGTTGTCAAAGTTAATCATTTTAACGCCACTCTTTTCTTTAACGCATTAACGCAATCAAACTTTCAGAGGTTTGTTGGGATCCACCCTTTAAGATGGTGGCAAAGACATGAACTACACTTCCCAGGATCCTTGAGTCACCCATTGAGTAGCTCCACCCATGGACTCAGTAACCATTCTATTGGCTACTGTAGCATGATGACTCATTCACAAGTACTTGTGAAATTAAAACCAGAGGGATCCCCTTTGTTCTTTCTCTTTTTCTTGGCCTTTACACCCCTGCTGACATGTAGAAGGGTCAGCTCCTGGCTTTTCTCACCTAAGCTCTCTATACAGACCAGAAGCTGCAGAACCAGCTCTGCTCTGGATGTCTTGTTAGCAAACAGACAGAGAAACACAAGGAACTTCCAAAGCAGAAGACGCGAGTGCCTGCCTTTTGACCAGCTAACTTCAAGCAACAAGGAAGTTAGTACCAAGCTGCAGAAACAGGACTGGACCAGCTTCCCTCCAAACTGCACAACTGGATCTCACACAACAAGGACAACATCTTTGACCCTGGAACCACAACTTTCTCCAGTCTGCTTCCTCCAACTCTTCTACTTGGAATTACAACATTTTCTTCCATGGATTGGTAACGTACTGGGCATATTTTAGCATTAGCAATTGCACACGGCTGAGCAAAACTGTTCAACTTAACTTAACTGTGAATGTACCTGTATTGATGTGTTTAATGTTATTCATTGAGTTTTACTGTTGTGATATTATTTGTAGTCAGGATATTTGGTTAGCTGGCTTTGCCACATCTGATGTGTTTAGTTCATGTTTCACACAGACATAGGGTCTCGTATGCAAACTAACCATCTTTTCTAACCCACTGCATTATCTGACACACATTAAGATCACTTACATAAACTGTGAATTGGTTTGAACACAAACATACACATTCAGATAATCTCAACCCCCCACATCAACACCCCATTTGTCCTCCCTGAGCCCATGTGGTCCAAAGAACAAAGAGGCCATGTTGTGACACCCTGGCGGCCATCTTTGATCCAGCCATCTTTGTAGTTTTACAGTGCTCGCCATATTGTTTGTAGGCCATGCAGACATCAAAGACAAGTAGCCATCTTGTCTTTGTCTCTCTCTCTCTGTCTCTCTCTCTCTCTCTCTCTCTGTCTCTCTCTCTCTCTCTCTCTCTCTCTCTCTCTCTCACACACACACACACACACACAGACACACACACACACACACATACACACACATGCTCACACACTGTGTTTGGTTTGTTTAGTTTAGTTATTTAGTTAGATTAATATTATGTTTTAAACCTTTATAATCTTGTAAATAAATGTTTGTGGATTATACATGCTGGTCTGTTTAATGTTGTACAAGAGTGAATAATCCCAACCGCTGCTGTGTCAAGAACTCCAAAATCCTTCAACCTTTACTATCTATTGATATAGTGATTTTTGGTTGTATTTATTAATTTAATTATTAATCAAAGTTCCAAATTGATAGTTTAGTATGTTTAATGAGACTTATCTATGAGACTACATTCATTTGATATAATTTTCTCTTTGTTTCAAAGAGTGGTGCCCCGAGGATGATTTAATGTAAATTAACTCATAAGAACCCAGACCCATTTCTCCTACAAGGAAAATTATGGGGGATACAAAACAGACTAAACAGACCACATAGAACACATTTCTGAATTTTTTTTCTAAATACCGCCCTCTAGTGTTAAAGTGACATATTTGTCACATTGGGCATTAACGGTAAATTTATGTCTCATTTGAAAATGAACTAGCCTGACAGTCTTTTTGTGTTTGGTAACAAAAACTGTACTATATCATTGAATCACCTAAATTAACTGAGCAGATCATAATCATTCTTCTCATTGAGCATATATGTCACATGAGTTTTTCCGTGACAATTTTAAGGTTAAAGGCCCGATGTGACATATATGTCACAACGATATTTATCTGATTTGTTTTATATCAATTTGTTCAAGAAATGTGTTCACAGCAGGTTAAATGTAATAAAAGACATGTTATGTAATTATTAGAATTCTTAAATGGCTTGAATCTTACCTTTAGCAACAAAAAACAAGCTTTTCTAATTTAGCTAGTTCTGTCACATGTCTTAACCTGACACACAGACATCTTGGAGATGTTGCTATGGGAACACAAAATCACATGACCTGTCATATGACCCACCAGGATGTTCAGTAAGTGTCACTTAGGGACTTCATGAGTTAAAGTCAAGGATACACCTGTATAAGGAACTTTCCAGAACATTTAAAGGACGTGTGACACCTGTGTCACCGTGGGTTCTTATATCATATTATTCATTATAATTAATAATTATTTTGATAATTATTATTTACTTTTGATAGCCATTTTAATGTATTTTGAGCTTATGTACCAATGTAATTTGTTGCCCTGTTATTATTAATATATATTGATAATTTATTAATATTAATTTTATTAATATTGATAATTATCTTTAATATTGTCTAATAACTAGACCAGCTCCTATCTGCGTCCCCTACAGGTTGTAGTGGCTCAGTTTTAAAGCTGGGTGAAGATACAGGTATCATAGTAAACTATAAAACCTGATGAATACATCGGTACCAACCAGGTCAGACTAGCTTGTAGTGAAGGAGGTTAAATAACGCTCCAAAACTACGCCAAACATTTCCAATGGGGTCCCTTGACCTCTGACCTCCAGATCAGTGAATGTAAATAGGTTCTATGGGTACCCACGAGTCTCCCCTTTACAGACATGCCCACTTTATGATAATCACATGCAGTTTGGGGCAAGTCATAGTCAAGTCAGCACACTGACACACTGACAGCTGTTGTTGCCTGTTGGGCTGCAGTTTGCCATGTTATGATCTGAGCATATTGTTTTATGCTAAATGCAGTACCTGTGAGGGTTTCTGGACAATATCTGTTATTGTTTTGTGTTGTTAACTGATTTACAATTATAAATATATACATACATTTGCATAAAGCAGCATATTTGTCCACTCCCATGTTGATAAGAGGATTAAATACTTGACTAATCTCCCTTTAAGGTTCATTTAGAACAGATAAAAAATGTGTTATTAATTTGTGATTAATCGCGATCAATCATGGACAATCATGCGATTAATCGTGATGAAATATTTTAATTGATTGACAACCCTAGTAATATCGTGATATGGTATAAGTGTCTTTTCCTGGTTTTAAAGGCTACATTACAGTAAAGTGATGTAATTTTCTGAACTTACCAGACTGTTCTAGCTGTTCTATTATTTGTCATTTACACACTTAGTCATTAGATCCACATTACTGATGATTATTTATCAAAAATCTCATTTTGTAAATATTTTGTGAAAGCACCAATGGTCAATGCTACAATATCGATATCGAGGTATTTGGTCAAAAATATCATGATATTTAATTTTTTCCAAGTCAGCCAGCCCTAATACATCTAACTCAGACTGATGAAGCCTCCGATTAGTTTAAGATCAACTTTACAGGTCATTTTACACAGAACAAGACTGTGGATTTAGTCCTCATCTCGTAACACTCAGGTTATACGGGGTTTGCTTCACAGACAGAAGGAATGATGACAGAAATCAATAACTCTTTGAATGTACATATGAACATGTGAGTATTGTATTCAGATAGACTTGATACAAATATGAACCTGCAAAGATGTTTCTGATGCAGAATATTTATTTGGTTCTTGTTGTAATCTAAATGTCTTTGGCTTCAAATAATTAGACAATGCTGTCATGAAAACAGAGCACAGTTAGATCTGCTGTCAAAAAGAATGTGGGAATAACTTAGAACCATAGAAACTTCTAATTAGATGGTGTCGTTCATAATCATCACTTATGTGCCTTTAAGTTGGTGCAATACTTGTTTGTTGAAGAGTGCTGCATCTTCAGACATGTTCAAATAGAGCGCTACAGGAATGAGTCCTACAACCCAGAAATGAGTTAGTATTTTAGCACTTCCTGTTCCCTCGTCTGGAAGTCAATGGGTTTTTAGTTAGATGCCTGAAATAAGGTCTGTGGTTAAAGGTCCAGTGTGTAGGATCTGGAGGTATCTAGCGGTGAGGTGAGGAGATTACAACCAACTGAAGCCTCTCCTGTGTGCCAAGCGTGTTGGAGAGCTACGTGAACGTCCCTCTCTATAGAGCCATCTGGAGCAGAGCCAGTGTGTAGAGAGTGTTTGTACAAACTACATTAACTACAGTGAGTGAACCGACCTCAGAGTCTCCAGTCTACAGTTTGGACTCTCCAGTCCAGCAGACAGCAGCTTCACTCCTGAATCCTTCAGGTTGTTTCCACTCTGGTCCAGCTCTCTCAGATGGGAGGGGTTGGACTTCAGAGCTGAGGCCACAACTTCACAGTGAGTATCTGAGATCTAACAGTTAGAAAGTCTGTGATGACACAAAAATTACAAAATATGTTATGAAAGAGGATAGTTTATATTTACTTCATGCATTTGATGACTAAACAGTTTGACTTCTTTGATTAACATTTGCTCCTCACATCAGTGGTTCAGCTAATCTTATCTCAGTGTTTGACATTGCCCGTTCTGAACAGACATGCTCTGAAAGGACACTGCACCGTCTGGATTAAATTAGAAGTGGCAGAAACGAGAAACGAGGGTGGCTGGCGTCTCCCTTAGAGATAGGGTGAGAAGCTCAGTCATCCGTGAGGGACTCGGAGTAGAGCCGCTGCTCCTTTGTGTTGAAAGGAGCCAGTTGAGGTGGTTCGGGCATCTAGTAAGGATGCCCCCCCCCCCTGGCGCCCCCCTAGGGAGGTGTTCCTGGCACGACCAGCTGGGAGGAGGCCACGGGGAAGACCCAGGACTAGGTGGAGAGATTATATCTCCACACTGGCCTGGGAACGCCTCGGGCCCCCAGTCGGAGCTGGTTGATGTTGCCCGGGAAAGGGAAGATTGGGGTCCCCTGCTGGAGCTGTTGCCCCCCCGACCCGACCCCGGATACGCGGTTGAAGATGAGATGAGATGAGAAACGAGAAATCGACTCGCACCCCCTGCCTCGTCCTCCCCGCCGCCGGGAGGCTGCTTCACCGGGAGTAGAGCGTGCGGCAGCTCCAGGAGACGTACCCCCAGTTAGCAGTTAGCTCAAATTCAGCCAGTGCAAACCCCAGCACCGGGGCTCTGATCCCAGGACCGCCCCGACTCCCCGCCGGATCAGCAAACGTTCTGTTGCTGCCGTTACACCGTTAGACCCAACGATCCACCAGCCAGCTGATCTTTTGTTTTTTTCATTTGTTTTACCAGGTTCACATGTCGTCTCCATCACACAAAAAGATAAATAAGAAAAAACTGTAAAATGTATGTATATATATGTATTCTGTAAATAGAATAAGTGTTCATTAACTTGACAGCTAGAAACACAAACTACTGAAACATTTTTTAACTCAACATTAAGTCAACATAAGTTCTCAGTTGATTATGATCATAAACGTGTGTCTTTCTTGGATATGTGGATTGAATTATACAATGGCAGCCTCATCACTACATCATATCAAAAAGAAACTGATAGGAATACGTTCCTCCTAGCCAGCAGTGCTCATCCCAGAGCTCTGAAGTATGGTTTACCTAAGAGTCAGTTCTACAGGCTCAGACGCCTCTAATGAGGAATTCATTGATAAAGCTGCTGCTATGAAAAAACGTTTTTTGGACAGAGGCTATTCTTTACAGTGTATTGATGAGGCCTACCAAGTTGCATTCTCCAAATCCCACTCTGAACTTTTACAAAAAAGTGTCAAAAAAGATAAAAGTTACTCAGTATCCTGCATCAGCACCGATATCCCTCAGACTTATATCCTCAAGAACACCATCATAAAACACTGGCCTATTTTGGCCTCTGATCCAGCATTAGCCCAGCATTTTAAGGACCCCCCCCCCCCTGTCTCTTTGTTCATAGAAGAGGTCCTAATCTACGCAACAAGCTGGTTCGGGCCAACATTAAGGCAGGTCCAAAACTAACTCTTTTAGCTCCTCTAAAAGACAGGAATTATCCATGTGGTAATGTGCCCAGTGCCACAACACATGGAAAACTCCTGTTTTTAGACATCCAAGATCGGGCAAAAGTTTTCCTGTTAAGGGGTTTATCACATGTAGCACAGTAAATGTTATTTATTAAAATGCCCATGTGATAAGGTCTACATAAAACTACACGCATGCTGAAACAAAGGATTAGTGAGCATAAGAGCTCCATCAGACGCAATGATATGAACTATCCTGTTTCCTGTCTCACCCTATCTCCTCTCTACGATTCCAGGGCATCAAACACATTGAACTACCAAGAGGGGGAGGGGTATGGAAAGAAACATATGCCAATGGGAGCTTTTTTGGATTGACACTTTAGATACACTTCAGCCTTAACGAGGATTTTGATATGATTGTTATGCTGTAATTCAAGATGTTCTCTTCATTTCTAATGTAGAATTGGGTGTCTATGGTTTATGATGGCCTTCGCCTGATACCCCTCCATAGCTCTTTGTTTTATTGTCGTTTTTGAGATGTTTGTTTTCTTCTTATAGATCTGGGGATCTCTGATTTATGATGGCTTTAGCCTGATCCTTCTCAAAGCCCCATTTACTATAAAATATAAATATATGATATTACTATTAGATGCTTCGTGTTTATATATGTCTTTTCTATATTCACTGTGTTCCACCCTTTTGTGTACTTTGTAAATGGCATTTATCTATATGCCTCACAGTTCTCTATGAGAACTACAATTCCCAAGAGGTGGAGCTTCTACCACCAGGGTGTTCACAGGTGCATTGCATACTGCTAATGACTGGAGTGTGATTGGTTATTTCTACCAGCCTGTCCTCTGTTAGAATCATGTATGCTCTGATGAAGGTCTGACAGACCGAAAGCTCAGAATAAATTGAAACACTGCAGAGATCTAAGTGTGCGGATATCTTTTCTAACATTTATGTACTAATTTTTCCAGCACCTTAGCAAAGTTTTTTTAGACAGGTTGAGCGGTTGTCCTCCTGCATTATATACAGTGAAGTCAATGAAATGTCTCCTATGGGGACTAACATCATCACACATGAATACAGTTGGGCTCATTGGATCCACCAGTCTCAGCTTTACACTGATAGACAATTTATGTAATTCAACACTGTTTATGGACCCCAGTATGCAGAAATATTCAGATAGGCCTACACCATTTTTAAATATATATTATAAATTTAGTAAAATAATACAAAAATAACACATTTATACTGCATGTGATTATCATAAAGTGGGCATGTCTGTAAAGGGGAGACTCATAGAACCCATTTACATTCACATATCTGGAGGTCAGAGGTCAAGGGACCCCTTTGGAAATGGACATGACAGTTCACAGACACATTTCCTCGCCATAAGTTCAGAGAGTTTTTAACCTCCTTCACTACAAGCTAGTCTGACTTGGTTGGTACCGATGGATTCATCAGGTTTTCTAGTTTCAGATGATACCAGTATCTTCTCTCTAGCTTTAAAACTGAGCTGCTACAACCTAAAAATCACAATAAAAATAAAAATATACACCTGGTAAGTCAAAAATATAAGCTTGTCTTAAAATGTTGACTTTCATGCCTGTCTTTAGTCTTCCATGGGGCTCAGACTAAACTGGGAAGAAAAACTAAATTGTGTGGAAACAAATTCAGGTCTGAAGGTTGAATTTTGGGGAAATACACTCTGATGTCTGTACGCTAAATATGAACAATGTGGCACAATGAACAATCCATTAGATTTTGGTGGCGATCCGGATCATGATCTGGATTCAGGAATATTTTTAAAGATTCCGATCAGCCTGAGCATTAAGACCACAGAGTATAACACATGAACAGTGTAACTGATGAGGCGTTGATGACGCGTGACTCCGCCTCCTCCTGAGAGCAGAGATACGTGTGTGGATGTGTGTGTGGAGCTGCTGTCCGTCCAAGGTGAGAAAGAACAAAGCTGTAGCTGACGGGATGAGAGACAACGTAGTGTAACGTTATACAGACATAACAAGGCTGCTGAATGAGAGAGGCATCCTCCGATACGTTACACAGAAACACACCGTGTTAATAATCAGACGACCACCTCACGGTACCGCCAGCTGGGAGCTGGGATCTGGTTTTAAAGTCACGCCTTGGCGGAGGTCTGCGCTCTCCGAGTGCCATTCTAGTTCATAATGCAACTTTCTGGAGTCTGCTGGTTGCATGGCAACCTGACGGTGATGACAAGACTTCAGGAAGTGACCGGACACTGCCGAGAAATAGTTGGTATATAACCCAGTTGTCTTGTCTCTGTTCGTCTTCAGCTCAATTTCTGAATCAGCTAGAATTAGATGCAGTGAGACAAAATAACTGACATTCACTTCATTTCTACCTGGGTTAGGGTAGATGGGTCATCTTTTTAATCGTCTAACATCATTTTCTTCCCCTTTGAGCAGATATCAACTGACAACCAAGAATCCAAAGACTTCAGCAGCTGTTCAGAACTGAGCACGTCGACCAGCAATGTGAACAAAGCCCGTCTTGTCTCCGGTTACACAGCTTCATCACGGCTTCTTCCACGGATGAGCTCAGAGCTCAGAGCGCTGTCATTTCCCAGAGTCTGTCTGTGTGTGTGAAGCCAGCGTGCTAACATTACAAGGAGCCTGTGTCCGATATCTATTTGTGGCTGTCCAGGCGCTGAGCTGAAAACAGCTGCTTCATCGTGGTATTTCATAATACCACTAATATTATTATATTATATAATACTAATATTCTGCTTGTCACTGTATGCTGAGACTTACAGTATAGATCTATTCATCTATTATTCTGATGTTTGGTGAATAGATGAATTTAATGTAATCCAGTACAATCTCCAAGCATTTAATATTACTGTTGCTACGTGTGTTCTGTTTATGTTGACAGTGTCATCAAGGTGTTGATTCACCTGACCCCCCCCAGGAGTCCTGGAGGGGGTTCCAGGGGGTTCCAGGGGGTCCCAGGAGGTTCCAGGGGGTCCCAGGGGGTTCCAGGGGGTCCCAGGGGGTTCCAGGGGGTTCCAGGGGGTTCCAGGGGGTTCCCAGCATCCATAAGTAACACAATGACAGGATGTATGACTACTCTGGTCATGGGTTTCATACACTTTCTGTAGTAACATCTAAAAGCAGAAAACGTACCAGATGGGGGAACCTGGGACAAAATCTTATCAAATGATGGTCCGCGGTCTAATCTGTGTCAGTTTACGGGCCCCAGACGTGAAAAAGTTTGGGAACCACTGGTATAGATTACTTTATGTGTTCATGGTGATTTGGATCCTCTCAACTTGACTGAAGTTAGATAGATTAAGACGTCATCAGACTGAAAAAAAGAAAGATAGTAACCTTAAAGTTATCGGGAGGACTGCTGCAGAATTAAAACAAGTGTGTCAGTGAACCAGAGGAGGGCAGCGACAGAAATAGAAAGGGAGATTCAAGATGGCCGCCGATTCCTCAGCTCTAAATTACTGGGTTATTATTACACCACCAAGCCTGGTCTGGTCATTATTTATGGCTGTATGAGATCTTCCAGCTTAACACTCCCCATCGTCATATCTGGGCTAAAAGATAGGCAGTAATACTTAAAATTTATTTGAATAAAATATTAAGTATATAAAGTATATTCAACATAAACCATCAAATTTAACATTTTGCCTTTAAAATAACCTTAGAACATGTATTAACAAATTATTTATATAAATAGTCAATAACACTGAGTAATAGTTCAACATTTTAGGAAATACACTTATTCACTTTCTTGCAGAGAGTTAGAAGAGTAGAATGATACCTCCATGCCTGCACGGTTAATATGGAGCTGGAACCGGCACCCAGTTAGCTTAGCTTAGCATAAAGACTGAATACAGGGGGAAACAGCTAGCCTGCCTCTATCCAAAGGTAACTAAATTTGCCTACCGACACCTCTAAAGCTCACTAATTAACAATTCATAACTTGTTATGCTAGCTGTTACCCTGTTTCCAGGTTTTGTGCTAAGCTAATCAACAGCTGGCAGTAACTTTATGGTTGAGATCATCCAGCTTAATCATGATCATATCTGGGTTATGTGTGCATTTGCTTAAAGATAGGCAGTAATAGGCCTACTTCAAAAAGATTCAGTTGGAAATTTATTTGAATAAAATATAAGTATATAAAGTATATTCAACATAAAGCGCTTCAATTCAACATTTTGCCTTTAAAACATCCTTAAACGTGTATTAATTTATTTATACAAGTCAATAACACTGAGAGTAATAGTTTTAGGAAATATACTTATTCACTTTCTTTTTTCATTAATTTAAAGAGAATGTTGTGATCAACTACAGTAAAGAGGTCTACAGGTCTTCATTAAACTACATTGAAATGAGTTTCAAAGAACCATGCTGGACTTGGATAGTTCTCCAAAATACTATTAGAAACATAGTATAGTATAGTATTCATCAAAACCATGCAGAAAAAAATATTTAAGTTGTTATATAATGTGTAGGATAAAACTTGAAATTAATTATTTGTTTGGATACTCTGTATAGCTTGATTAACCTCTCAGGGGGGCATCGGGCTATAATGTGCTTTTGGCCATCTACTGATTACATAAAGGCCTAATGAAGCTTTATAGGCCTAATTAAGCTTTATAGGTGTTGGGGACGCAGGTAGGAGCTGGTCTAGTTATTAGACAATATTAAAGATAATTATCAATATTAATAAAATTAATATTACTAACTTATCAATATATATTAATAATAACAGGGCACCAAATTATATTGGTACATAAGCTCAAAAGACAATAAAATGGCTATCAAAAGTAAATAATAATTATCAAAATAATTATTAATTATAATGAATAATGTGATTTAATTAATATTAAATCATCCTCGGGGCACCACTCTTTGAAACAAAGAGAAAATGATAGCAAATTAATGTAGTCTCATAAACAAGTCTCATTAAATATACTAAACTATCAATTTGGAACTTTGATTAATAATTAAATTAATAACTATAACCAAAAATCCTTATATCAATAGATAGTAAAGATTGAAGGATTTTGGAGTTCTTGACACAGCAGTGGTTGGCATTATTCACTCTTGTACAATATTAAACAGACCAGCATGTATAATCCACAAATATTTATTTACAAGATAATAAAGGTTAAAACACAATATTAATCTAACTAAATAACTAAACTAAATAAACCAAACACAGTGTGTGAGCATGTGTGTGAGTGTGTGTGTGTGTGTGTGTGTTTGTGTGTGAGAGAGAGAGAGAGAGAGAGGGAGAGAGAGAGAAACAAAGACAAGATGGCTACTTGTCTTTGATGTCTGCATGGCCTACAAACAAAATGGCGAGCACTGTAAAACTACAAAGATGGCCGGATCAAAGATGGCCGCCAGGGTGTCACCACATGGTCTCTTTGTCCTTTGGAGCACATGGGCTCAGGGAGAACAAAGAGGTGTGATGTGGGGTTTGGGATTATCTGAATGTGTATGTTTGTGTTTAAAACCAATTCACAGTTTATGTAAGTTATCTTAATGTGTGTCGGATAATGCAGATGGGTTGACAAGATGGTTAGTTTGCATGCAAGACCCTATGTCTGTGTGGAGCATAAACTAAACACATCAGATGTGGCGAAGCCAGCTAACCAAATATCCTGACTACAACACTATCACAACAGTAAAACTCAATGAATTACATTAAACCAAATCAATACATGTACATTTACAGAAGTTAAGTTGAACAGTCTTGCTCAGCCGTGTGCAATTGCTAATGCTAAGGTAAAGCCCAGTACGTTACCAATCCATGGAAGAAAGGGGTTGTAATTCCAAGGAGGGATTGGAGAAAGCAGACTGGAGAAGGTTGTGGTTCCAGGGTCGAAGCTGTTGTTGTCCTTGCTGTGTGAGATCCAGTTGTGCAGTTGGAGGGAAACTGTTCCAGTCCTGTTTCTGCAGCTTGGTGGCTTGGTGCTAACTTCCTTGGTTGAAGTTAGTTGATCAAAAGGCAGGCATTCGCGTCTTCTGCCTTAGAAGTTCCTTGTGTGTCTATGTCTGTCTGCTAACAAGACATAGATCAGAACAGAGCTGCTTCTTCATGCAGTCTCTGGCTGGAGAGCTTAGGTGAGAAGAGCTGCAGCTGACCTCCTGCGGGGCAGGGGTGTTGAAAGGCCAGGAACAAGAGAGCAAAGAGGCTGAGCTTCCTCCAGGTCAGCAGCCGAGAAGACAAGAGGGAGACCTTCCTATTTATCCCGCCTAAAATTCACATGTACTTGTGAATGAGTCATCATGTTACAGTAGCCAATGGAAATGGTTACTGAGTCCATGGGTGGAGCTACTCAATGAGTGACCCAAAGGAATCCTGGGAAGTGCAGTTCATGTCTTTGCCACCATCTTGGATGGTCAGGTCGCAACATCCCCCTTTTTTGGTCTTAAGATGTCCATCATCCTTAAGAGCAAGCTAGAGGTTGAACAGTTCACAGGTCCTTGGAAACAACCTGGGGGTTGTTCAGTTCCACTCCTGGGGACAACTCGAAAGTCATTAAATCCATGATTGGAAAAGGTTCATTCAACAGTTCATTCAAATTTGGTAACGTCTGGGCAGTTCAATAACCAACTGGGCATTGGTTAAAACTATCTATCTTGGCTAAGCAAGAACAGTCCCTAAGTTACAAATACAACCAGATAAACAACAACAATAGTACTGTATAAAATACATACCTAGTGTTTCCCTGTTATTTATAAGGTTAGTGAAGAACAGGAATGTTAGAGATAAAGAGGTGTTAAGGTGAGATGCAGAGTGTCACCTAAAAATATGAGAACAGGTGTATGACGGGTTCTGTGATGCCATAATGGTGTCCAATGCTAGTGTTTTGCACTAGTGATCTTTAAACAAGATACTACCAAGGAGTTGGTCCAAGTGTACTTGTAAAGTTGGACAGTGGTGTCTGAGTCCTATCAGAATTTAGGGTTTGCTGTTGCTAACAAACTCAAATTTGCCCTAGTAACTGCAAAAGAAGAAAGGAAAATTAAGGCACCGTGATCTAGCATCCGTCTCACTGTTAGCTTTGTGTTAGCTAGTACCGTGGGAAGACAACTCTGGAGCTCTTGTGCTTGACTCGTGGCTCAGGGCTGTAACGCTCCAGGTAGCCAGAGGCAGAGAGGCACTCAGAGTAGCTATCACTGTCTGCTAGGTTATGTCCATGTTCTGAACCGTGGTCAGAGTCTGAACTGTGGTCAGAGATGCTGTAGTCATCATCAGACCGGTCACGCCAATTCTGGGACAGAATTTCAGAGTATGGCTTTCTCACACTTCTGTTGTGTGAATGCCTATCTCTACGCAACTGGGGGACATGGCGGTTACGCTCAGTGTCCTTATGCAGCCTTTTGTGACCCCCCTTCGACCTGTTGTGAAGGTGGTCTTTTGAGGTGGAAGATCTGCTTAACACGTCAGTGTTTGAGCTGGTGGGCTCAGTTGGTTTGCCCCCCCTTTTGGAAATGACCAGAGTTTCCCAAGCTATCTGTGTCATCTTCCTTATCTCAAGCAGTGAGGGGTTACCCTGACGCGTCCTGAGTACCACATGGTTGCGAACATATTGGTGCAGGTTCTGCAAAAACAAGGACTTGAAGATGGGGTTTTCTTCTAAGCCTGGTGCATTCTTACCTTGGAAGTATGCATGCCTCAAACGTCTGTAGTAATCCCTAGGATTCTCACTACGTGAATGTTTAATTTGGAGGGCTGCAAACATCGCTGAGGTCACGTCAGCAGTAGAAGAGAATTCTTCTATCAGTGCATGACGGAGCTCACTGTAGTCATTTCTGACACTGGGAGGCTGTGACTGTATAAACTTGTGCATAGCTTTAGAGCTGGTTTTCCACACAAGTTTCACTTTCTCCCTTTGGGTGGCGTGTGTTAAATCAATTAGATTATGATCTAATTCTCTGAAGTAGTCATCAATGTGATGATCACAGTTGTCTGGATCAAAACATTCAATGTCTTTAGCTATGAGTTCAAGCACTTCATAGCGGGGACTCTGTGGGGTCCTTCCTGGTGAAGGCGAGACTAAATTAGCATTACAATGCACTTGTGCATCACATGCTAAAGTTCTCTCTGGCTGAGAAGCAGAGGCTGAACAGCTGTCATCACTCTTGTGACAGAGTGGAAAGGAGGCTGAACGGGCTGAACCTTTGGAGGAAGGAGCACAGGTGAAAATGTCATTTCTCAGTAGCTGAGAAGAACATGGAGCAGAATATCTTCTTGAAGATAAACTACATGTATCTTCACTGTCAGTATCAGAAAAATGGGAAGTCAGGTAGCTGTTAGCACTGTCTCTCAGTGGAGCTGACTTCATTCCCAAAGACTTTGAGTCAGTTGGAAATCTCTCACTTCTGAGTTGAGAGGGGGTTAACCTCTCATCAAGTGAGGAGTGTGAATCTGAGTAACCAGAATCACAATGGCTGACAGACTGTGGTGGGGTGAGATGTTCTAATCTAAGACCTAACAATTGCTCTTTGTGTGAGCAAAGATCTGACTGCTGAATGCAGGTCTTCCAAGTAACGCATCATCTTTTTGTTTGCTGTCTGAACTTCATGGAGGAGACAAGCATTTTGCGTACTTAGGCGATCTACCTCCTTCTCCAGGGCTGCTTTGCTCTGAATGGCAAGACTGGTTTGGCTGTGAAAAATCAGAAGCAAGCATTTAAACAATGAATCTTTGGATACGGTCTGCGCATCACACCTGTTTGTGAGTAGCGATTCCATTTCTTTCCTGCACTCACTGAAACTCAACCTGCTGATGAGTTCAGGGCAGCCAGGGTTTAGGCTCTGTGCTACGGAGGAAATAAAAAGCTCTAAACAGGGGTTCTCCATTGTTATGCCTGGAATGGAGGGTAAAACTAAACAAGGTGTCTAGTACAAAGAAAAATAATGTTGTGGCTATGGTGTTTCTTTGGCAGACACCTTGTAGTGTAGTAGTAGGTACACTAGCCTAACAAAACAATGTACTGGCTTACTCTATGGGGGGTAGCTTCCTTTGGAGGAGGGGCAGCTACAGCACCAACTAGTGACTCTAGTGGGCATAAAAGAAAAGGGGCTAGTAAAGTAAACACAGGTTTACAAAACAAGTTTGCTTACACACAACATGCACTAACTGAGATGCAAGGCAGTAACAGTTGTGATGATGTCTCTTAAAGGTGACTCAAGCTGGAACGCGTGAAAGTAACAGCTAGGTGCAAACTTATATAACAGGGCTGGTAGCACGCTGTGGCTCTTATCAGGCTCAATTTAACTCAGTCAGGCTGAAATGCATGGCAGTGACAGCCAGGTACAAGCTCTCTATGTTACACAGGGCCGGTGGCACGCTGTGTCATTAAAGGAACACTTAGATTAACAGCAAATTATGACAACTTGACTAGATTGCATTGAATACGTGTTATTCAAATGCTGAACCAAAATTCTGTCAAGTTCTACAGAGTAGGTTAACTTGAATTAGCAGCAAAAGCAAGTTCTTAAAATTAACACTATGAAGGTTTAAGTGTTAATAATCAAAATCTCTCAAATTATAATTCCAACCACAATGTACTTGTTTAAATGTACAGCTGGACGTCTACTCGTGTGGAAGACTAGTGGTGTAGAATGTCAACACTTTTGGTTTGTTTAGAAGTGGAATATGAAATTTTCGGTTTTGACCAAAAATGATGCTGAAAATTAATATTGCATAATTATGAATAATTTGCCAACAATACTATGCCTCACACGGGGCACCATAATGTTGGGGACGCAGGTAGGAGCTGGTCTAGTTATTAGACAATATTAAAGATAATTATCAATATTAATAAAATTAATATTACTAACTTATCAATATATATTAATAATAACAGGGCACCAAATTATATTGGTACATAAGCTCAAAAGACATTAAAATGGCTATCAAAAGTAAATAATAATTATCAAAATAATTATTAATTATAATGAATAATATGATTTAATTTATATTAAATCATCCTCGGGGCACCACTCTTTGAAACAAAGAGAAAATGATAGCAAATTAATGTAGTCTCATAAACAAGTCTCATTAAATATACTAAACTATCAATTTGGAACTTTGATTAATAATTAAATTAATAACTATAACCAAAAATCCTTATATCAATAGATAGTAAAGATTGAAGGATTTTGGAGTTCTTGACACAGCAGCGGTTGGCATTATTCACTCTTGTACAATATTAAACAGACCAGCATGTATAATCCGCAAACATTTATTTACAAGATAATAAAGGTTAAAACACAATATTAATCTAACTAAATAACTAAACTAAACAAACCAAACATAGTGTTTGAGCATGTGTATGAGTGTGTGTGTGTGTGTGTGTGTGTGTGTGTGTGTGAGAGAGAGAGAGAGAGGGAGAGAGAGAGAGAGAGAGACAAAGACAAGATGGCTACTTGTCTTTGATGTCTGCATGGCCTACAAACAAAATGGCGAGCACTGTAAAACTACAAAGATGGCCGGATCAAAGATGGCCGCAAGGGGGTGTCACCACATGGTCTCTTTGTCATTTGGAGCACATGGGCTCAGGGAGAACAAAGAGGTGTGATGTGGGGTTTGGGATTATCTGAATGTGTATGTTTGTGTTTAAAACCAATTCACAGTTTATGTAAGTGATCTTAATGTGTGTCGGATAATGCAGATGGGTAGACAAGATGGTTAGTTTGCATGCAAGACCCTATGTCTGTGTGGAGCATAAACTAAACACATCAGATGTGGCGAAGCCAGCTAACCAAATATCCTGACTACAACACTATCACAACAGTAAAACTCAATGAATTACATTAAACCAAATCAATGCATGTACATTTACAGAAGTTAAGTTGAACAGTCTTGCTCAGCCGTGTGCAATTGCTAATGCTAAGGTAAAGCCCATTACGTTACCAAACCATGGAAGAAAGGAGTTGTTATTCCAAGGAGGGATTGGAGAAAGCCAACTGGAGAAGGTTTTGGTTCCAGGGTCGAAGCTGTTGTGGTCCTTGCTGTGTGAGATCCAGTTGTGCAGTTGGAGGGAAACTGGTCCAGTCCTGTTTCTGCAGCTTGGTGGCTTGGTGCTAACTTCCTTGGTTGAAGTTAGTTGATCAAAAGGCAGGTATTCGTGTCTTCTGCCTTAGAAGTTCCTTGTGTTTCTATGTCTGTCTGCTAACAAGACATAGATCAGAGCAGAGCTGCTTCTTCATGCAGTCTCTGGCTGGAGAGCTTAGGTGAGAAGAGCCGCAGCTGACCTCCTGCGGGGCAGGGGTGTTGAAAGGCCAGGAACAAGAGAGCTTCCTCCAGGTCAGCAGCCGAGAAGACAAGAGGGAGACCTTCTTATTTATCCCGCCTAAAATTCACATGTACTTGTGAATGAGTCATCATGTTACAGTAGCCAATGGAAATGGTTACTGAGTCCATGGGTGGAGCTACTCAATGAGTGACCCAAAGGAATCCTGGGAAGTGCAGTTCATGTCTTTGCCACCATCTTGGATTGTCAGGTCGCAACATAGGCCTAATGAAGATTTATAGGTCTAATGAAGCGTCATAGGCCTAATGAAACTTTATAGGCCTAATGAAGCTTTATAGATCTAATGAAGCTTTATAGGCCTAATGAAGCTTTATAGGTCTAATGAAGCTTCATAGGCCTAATTAAACTGTATAGGCCTAATGAAACTTTATAGGCCTCATGAAGCTTTATAGGTCTAATGAAGCTTCATAGGTCTAATGAAGCTTTATAGACTTAATGAAGCTTTATAGGTCTAATGAAGCTTTATAGAGCTAATGAAGCTTTATAGACCTAATGAAGCTTCATATGCCTAATAAAACTTTATAGGTCTAATTAAGCTTTATAGGCCTAATGAAGCTTTATAGGCCTAATGAAGCTTTATAGGTCTAATGAAGCTTCATAGGTCTAATGAAGCTTTAAAGGTCTAATGAAGCTTAATAGGCCTAATGAAGCATCATAGGCCTAATTAAGCTTTATAGGCCTAATGAAGCTTCACTCAGAGACCAAGCAGTACTCCTTTGTTGGAGTTTTACTAACTGGCTTCAAGTTCCCTAGAAAAGATAGTTTATGATACAGGGCCACATGACTAGCTAATAATGATATTTTGTTTTATTGGTGAAAATTCCTTTATTGAAATACGCCACCTCTACAAGAATTTGGTAACAAACTATAGGAATATAGTTTGGCATATCAAAAGTTAAATTAATATGTTTTTCTGGCTTGTCTTAGTAATTTAAATTTTAAAACCGTTTTGGTATTTCTTCTGTGTATAGGCTATTCATTTAAAAATAATGAGAAGTGAATGACTAGCTGCTAACATTTCATTAACTTGAGGCAATTCTTTGCAGTGGGTCAAAAAATCCAACCCGGTCTCACGGTAAAGCGCATAAATACCACGACATTACACAGACATTCTGTGTGTCATTTGTACGCCACACAAACGTCCACCGTTACGTTCAGGCAAGAAAACCGCTTAGTTAGGGTAAGGGAAAACTTCCTGGTTGGGCTTAAAATAAGTGAGTAAACTAAGTAAAACATCCAGTAAAAACGTAACAGAACTACAGAAGACATGTCACAAATGTCAATAAAAAACACCTGACAACCACTAACGTAACTTAAAAAACAAATCACTGGTCAACAGCGGCCTTGAACACCGGTCTCCTGGTTAAAAGTCCAGTGTCTGTTGGACCACTTCTCTCTTTTTATACTACGTCACTAACTCTTACCGTAGCTTTTATACGTGGATGTGTTGACATTGCGTTCAGTACAGGATACATGGCGTACAAAAGACACAAAAACCAAGAAAGGCGTACTAATTGCACGTTAAACACATTGCGTATTATCGTGGCATTTATACGCCTTTTTGTGCGAACGGGCTGAAAAATCAGTGCTTTATCCACTGTTGACCATTGGACACCTCAAAAGTTTTGATAAATATCATGTTCTCCATGAATGTCCAAAGTTTGTTCACCAAATGGCTGGGTTAGATTTTCATAGTCATCTTCATCATCACTGGTTGTTTTTTCTTCTTCTTCTTCTTTTTCTTCTTCTTCTTCTTTTCTGTTTTCCTCTACTCTGAAACAGACATTTGCGGGGCCCGCTTCCTTGTAATCATGATCTTCGTCACTGTCTGGCTGCTCATAATCATCACTCTCCTCTTCTTCCGCTCTCCCTGCTTCCTCTTTGAGTTTCTCCACGGTGTCCACTGGATTAACGTTCTCGTAGTCATCCTCCGCGTCCTCCGCGTCCTCGTTCTTGTCATCTACGTAGTCGTTCCTGACTCTGACAGCCACTGCAACACAAGCATCAGCACAAAATGTTTCAGATCAGAGAAAATCTTTACAAGCATTCAGACACAACGTTGGATGAAAATGTGATGTGAAAAAATGAAAAGCAAAAGGCAACAGTTAGTCTTTTCATGTAGTGTACTGTGTCCTGGTGAGCACAGACATTGAGTTTGGACGAAGGCTCCGGGCTGTTTGGCTCGTCGTCTTCTCCTGCAGACCAGACAGACCACCACCAAGACCACCACCAAGACCAGCAGGATCCCAGCAGCTACTGAGGAAACCAGCGGCAACAACGGCACTAGGAGGGAAAAACATTTATTGTTCATTGTTTCAAAAAACATTTTCACTGTGGTCAAAACCTGTTTAGGCTATACTCCCACACGTACCTGTATTAACGGGGCGGTCTAGCATAACAGCACCTTAAATTAAATTTATATAACCACAACACAACATCATATTTTCCCCATTTTTTTATTGTGATAACGTCATAAAACATGACGCCAGACATTCAAAGTTTCAATCGAACACCTCAATCAAAGTGTCAGATGTAAATAAAATGACCGTTGATAGAGCCTATAGGCAGCAGTTAATCCTGATGATTTTGTCCATTTTCCCATTGGGATTAATAATCTGCTCTATCTACATGCTAACTGCTAGCTTGTCACAGAAGGCACTCTACCCAAACTGACAGCGCATACAAACAGGGAATTTAGCAGCAAGTTGAGGAGAACAGGTACGTGCTCAGTCTGATAATCACCCATGTTAAACTGTGTTGGAAATGTGAAATAGCACATTATGTAAAATTGTAAAATTGTGTGTAATTTCCTGGTTTTGCACCTGTTCAAAGTAGTTGTTGTCCCACCATTTCCCCCCCTAAAAACAACACTTTATACCACTGACAGAAGTTGCTGCCTGAAAACCATGGTTCCTTTGCTGATTACAAACTGAAGTGACCAACGTTACAGAAGATAACCATCTTCTGAAAGAATCACTGCTAGATCTACAAAATAGGTCGATGAGAAACGACCTAATATTCAAGGGAATCAAAGAGGACAACAACGGAAACCCAGGGGAAGTGTTCAAAACTTAACAAAGAACAAACTCAATAATATTCTAAGGAAACTGTTGTTTGGGGTTCGTGATTACAGAGACGAGACACATCATAATGTTAGTTGACAACAAGCTTTCGTGGCTACTAGATGGAATACAACAACTGCTGCGGAGGAACACACAACGAGCCACAAGGCTGCTGACTTCACATTCAGCGTGCTGCCGCTGAGGACCCAGTAGGTGGTGCTATACTACCACCCGTAACATCTCCCTTTTCTTTAATTTGCTCGACACACTATACTATGACTTTTCTCTGTTTTTTTTCCGACATACTAAACTATGACTTTTTTATGGCTTTTTTTCGACATTATACTACGACTTTTTTTCAATATACTATACTAAGACTTTTTTTTCGACATATTATACTATGACTCTTTTTTTCAACATGCTATACTATGACTTTTCGACAGGCTATACCAGGCCTATTCAACTAGCGGCCCCCGGACCGGATACAGCCCTTTTATTTTTTTCTGTGGCCCGCCAGACGCTGCTTGCAAATCAGGTACATATCTCTGAGTCATAGACGATCTATGCTGAGCTGCTTTGAGACATCTGAACCACTTCCTGTATGTTTTGGATATGTCTTTACGTTACGTCACGTTACGTTTCTCGCGTGCCCCGGCGGTCACGGCCTCGGGTTCACCAGCGTCAAGCTAATAACAAGCTAACAAGCTTCAAAATGTCTCTGTCAAAGCCAAAGAAACGTAAAGTTGATGCTGAAAATCACCAGTTCCAGAGCGATTGGACTGACAACTTTTATTTACTTTATCAGCCATAACGAGTTGCTGCCTAAACCTAACCAAGTAGATTTATTGTCTCAACCTAACCAAGTCGATTTGCTGCCTAAACCTAACCAAGTAGATTTGTTGCCTAAACCTAACCAAGTAGTTTTGTTGCCTAAACCTAACCAAGTAGTTTTGTTGCCTAAAACCTAACCAAGTAGGTATGCTGCTTAAACCTAACCAATTAGTTTTGTTGCCTAAACCTAACTAAGTAGTTTTGTTGCCTAAACCTAACCGAGTAGTTTTGTTGCCTAAACCTAACCAAGTAGTTTTGTTGCCTAAAACCTAACCAAGTAGGTTTGTTGCCTAAACCTAACTAAGCAGTTTTGTTGCCTAAACCTAACCAAGTAGATTTGCTGCCTGAATCTAACCAAGTAGATTTGTTGCCTAAACCTAATCAAGTAGTTTTGTTGCCTAAAACCTAACTAAGTAGTTTTGTTGCCTAAACCTAACCAAGTAGTTTTGTTGCCTAAACCTAACCGAGTAGTTTTGTTGCCTAAACCTAACCAAGTAGTTTTGTTGCCTAAAACCTAACCAAGTAGGTTTGTTGCCTAAACCTAACCAATTAGTTTTGTTGCCTAAACCTAACTAAGTAGTTTTGTTGCCTAAACCTAACAAGTAGTTTTGTTGCCTAAACCTAACCAAGTAGTTTTGTTGCCTAAAACCTAACCAAGTAGGTTTGTTACCTAAACTTAACCAAGTAGTTTTGTTACCTAAACCTAACCAAGTAGATTTGTTGCCTAAACCTAACAAGTAGTTTTGTTGCCTAAACCTAACCAAGTAGGTTTGTTGCCTAAACATAACCGAGTAGTTTTGTTGCCTAAACCTAACCGAGTAGTTTTGTTGCCTAAACCTAACCAAGTAGATTTGTTGCGTAAACCTAACCAAGTAGATTTGCCTAACCAAGTGGTTTTGTTGCCTAAACCTAGCCAAGGAGATCATATTTGTTTTGTTTTGTTTAACAACGATAACCACGTGTTTAAAACTTTTTAAAACTGCGACCCTAATCCGTGAGAAATGTAATTGAGAATGCAGTTTATTTGTATGGGAATGGAATCTTTCCAGATAGGAGGGTTTTGCATGTGTCTTTGAACTTTAGGAGAGTTTATTTTATGTTATTAAGTCATTATAAAATGTATGCTGTAGATGTGAATGTATGCATTATAGGCTGTCCAATGCTGTTTTTTATTTTTGATACTGATATTATGGTTGCTATTTGGGAGTTTAAAAGATCTGATAACAATATATCTGCCAATGGTAACTTTGCTTAACATAATAACATAAACAACTTTGGTTTGTGTCAAGGGAGCAGGACATTTGAAAATTATAAAATCCACTTGATGCTCTCAGGTAGACAAACTAGGTAATGATGACACAGCACTACAAACTCTAACATATACAAACTATATAAATAATATCAGATAATATTGGCCAACATATATCTAAGCTAAATTCAAATATGATTAAAAATGCATATATTGGTTTAAATGTTTTTGTTGTTTTTACTACAGTATTGCTAATGGTGGTCGTGGTGGTGGTAATAATAATAATAATATTACTGCTACTCTTATTATTAGTATTGTTGTGATTATTATTATTATTATAATTATTATATGGTCTTCTCTCTCCATGTCATTTCTCAGCCTGGTTTTCCTTGTCCTCCTACTTCTCCTTCAGGCCTTTACTGCTCAGTGATGTTTCTCCTCCCATTCCCTTATCTGTCCCAGTCACACCAACTCTTCTTAAAGTTCCAAGAAACTTCTCTAAATAGTTTAACATGGAGTCACTGCTGTAAAACTACATTCTCAGTCCATGCCTGCTGCACTCTTCCACTCACAGGCCCAACAACACTTCACTGACAGATATTAGTGAGATATTCAATTCATTTTAAACTAGCTCACTCAAAGTGGCCACACCCTCAACGGAGAGCTGCAGGAGTGAGTCCTAAAACCCAGAAATGAGTCAGCATTTCATCACTTCCGGTTCCCTCGTCTGGAAATCAATGTTTTTTTTAATGTTTTTTTGGTAAAATGCTTGAAATAAAGTCTGTTGTTAACACAAGCTAAAAGGTATAATATGCAAGAATTTCCTAAAAAAACAATGTATAAAATCTATAAAACCTATACAAAATGAATGCCTCTCAATCATCACTGATGCCCCTCTAGCAGTGTGTGGTGGTGTCTGTTTCTGCAGAGACGCTGCAGCCCTTTGCCTGGATTCTCTCTTCTCTTCTTATTTTGGTGTGTTCGAGACTCTTCTGGGTGTCTGCAAACAGCCTTTAAGCCCCACGTGGGAGGTGTAACGCTCAGCCAATAACAGCGTGCAGGGAGTGCAGCCTGTTCAGGTGGTCCTTTTCTCCTGAATTTCCCTCCGGAGATTAATAAAGGTTCATCTTATCTTATCTTATCTTGGTCAAATACCGTCGCTTTATCACCCCCCTCTGCGTCTGATACCGAGGCACAAGTCCCCCTTTAGCTCTGTAAGACAAAACCGCCGTATTTCACAGATGACAACGAGTTGTGTTACAATGTATATATATATATATATATATATATATATATATAACGCTAATAGACTCAATAAGCTCATCACGAAAGCAGGTTCTGTCCTGGGAGTTGAACTGGAGTCTTTGGTGGAGGAGGCTGCTGAGGAAACTACTCAGTATTAGGGACAACGCCTCTTATCTCCTGCACGCCTCACTGGAGTCATACCAGAGCACCTTCAGCCGTAGACTGAGACCACCGAGGTGCACCACAGAACGCCACAGGAGGTCTTTCCTACCAGTGGCCATTGGACTATTTAACTCCTCCCCCTTCTGCAGGAAGGACAACTGATGACTGAAAACACCGGACACTGAGAACAACAATATCAATATCATGTGCAATACTACTTCTTCCATTCTCTCGGCAATATCACTGTTCATTGTGTGCAATATTACTTCTTTTCTGTTTTTTAGCTTACTTTACCTTTTTATTTCACTTATCTTATCTTATTTACTAATTTTACTATATGTATCTTACTTAATTGTTATTCTATTAGGCACTGGTGCTAGAAAGAGTACTTTTTATTTTATACACTTGTATTTTATTTTATACACTCGAACTTGTTGTAATTTGTTGTAATTTTGAGCAATCTCTTGCACAAGAATTTCCTTCGGGATTAATAAAGTTCTATCTTATCTTATCTTATCTTAATTGCATGTGTTCCAGTGATTCGGCTGCTGTTCTGTCTCTCATCTGCGGTGTGCAGAGTGCTGCTATGATCTGTGTGTGTCTGTAGTTTTACTGTGAGCAGTGCTGAGCCACACACACAGACTTCGACTGCATTCATTCAAAATTTGACAACTCGCCCACTTCCTGCAGGGTTGGTGTTTGGAGTTAGTTGTGTGTTTGTGTTTTAGAATGTAACTGCCGGGAAACAATCAGAAAATAATGCTTTATTTCTCTGATTCACTGCTTTGTTCCCACTAACGCCGCTGCCTCTCTTCATTCACTCTATAGCTTGCTCCATTATCGCTGCTCTCTCTCTCCCTCGCTCGTTTAGCTGAGGAGGAGGGGCCAACTTAATTTACATACATCAACCAACAACGGTTACATATTATACCTTGAAGAGATTTTTACGTTTTGTATATATTATATATATTTGTATATAAAATGCGTCAGTAAATATCCCACTCGTGAAAACTTTTATGTGTCTTAAAAAAGGCGGTTGTAAACAAGCGGCTAAATTAGACTAGAAAATGTCATCACGCCGACTCGTCCTCCTTTCCAGACTGGTTGTGTGTACTCACTTGTGACCGTGGCGTTGTTCGTTTAAAGCCTAACGTTAGCTTTTCACGTCTGCCGATTGCATTCACGCTTCAGAAATCATGGAAGGGGTGTTGTGGAGATTATCTTGCTGAACAAAACGTGTCAGTATCATAAACATTTGTTTGTCAGAGAGCTGATTTCCTGCAATAATCCAAAACCCAATGGAACATTTGGCTTTTTTTGGAGGGAACCAGTGAGATCCTAACTTCCTGTTTGGCCTACAAAAATAGATCATCCCTTCAGCACTCTATTTTGCCTAACTTTAAGCCTTAATATAATTTAAACGGGTGAGTTAAATTTAAAAAAAAAAAATACACAACTATTTTTGTACCAGGCTGTAAACATTATTTCTGCTGTAAAGTTGGGTATTTTAACATGGAGGTCTGTGGGGATTGACTCACTTTTGGAGCCTCTAGTGGCCATTCGATGAACTACAGTTTCTCAGCACTGGAAGTTGCACTTGTGCAGTTTGTGTGGGTGGTTTTGTTTGTGGCCATTTAGATTGTATTTTTTTGGAGTGTCGGGTGAGTAGAGGGCGTTAGTCCAACCACAGCATGCTTATCGAAATGTGACTTTTTTTTGTCTGGAGCCTGATCTTAACTGACACACAATATAATATAATGTTATGCTGTGTTAAGGTTTACCATAACAGTAATATGGTCGGTCCATGTGTAACCCTGCAGCTAATTGTGTCTTTACTGGGAATCCAGCTGTCAATGAGCGGTTGAGCCTCTGATACACTGTAAGTAGTAGCCTGTGTATCATTCAGCTATTGTGCATAAAATATAACACTCTACATTCTACTTACTTTTAATGATGACACTCATAATCTCTGTCATGGTAGAAGTGAATCTCTGTGTAGACAGTGTGACTTCATACACACAGCTGTAGTTGCCCAGGTGTTCATACTCTGCTACAGGGAAGGTAAAGGAGGCCGAGTGGTTGACTGCCGGCTGGCTGTTGGTGAGGTTGGAACCAGAGAAGATGAGAGAGAAAACTCCTCCAGGATAATGGGAGGAAATGGAGCAGGTGAAGACGAAGCTGTATCCCCCGGTGACCTCTGCACCTCCAGGACCCCAGACCAGCCCTCCGTTAGGAGACGTCAGGGAGATGCTGGGCTGCTGCAGTGGCACTGAGTACAGAAAGGACAACAGTATTAAGAGAATGTCAAATTCACACATACAAATTTTGTTATTGTATGACTTTGGTGAATCCACCGATCGAGGCGGCAGTGGACCAGTAACTCCCGTGTTCTGTGAGGTAAAATTACTGTTTTTGTTAAAGGAGTCTGGTGGCTTTGAAGAGAGCATAGATGGACACAATGGCTTCAGTTCCGCGTTGGAAAGGGCTGTCTGATGGTGAGGTATGGTGAAAGCGGAGAAAGTATTCTAAATATAGTGTACACTTAAACTGATATTGAAACCTTTAGTAATGTGTCTGTAATTCTCAGAAACAACACAGAGGACACGACCTCAGTGTCCTCAGCCAGATTTAATGGTCTGGCTATATTACTGGACTCTACTGTGTTTCTTTCTTTTTGATTATTCTTGGTATTGCTATTCTAAGTTATTTGTTGTGTTGTCTTATTTTATTTATTTATTAATTTGTCTTACCACTAACAGAGAGTCTGAGAGAGTCACTCATGGGGGAGCTGAAGTCTCGACTTGAAACCGTTGTCTGGTACTGGCACTGGTACGATCCCTCATTGTCAAAGTCCACCTGTAAGATGCTGAAGGTGGTAGAGTTGGTGCTTGATGTTTGGGTCTTTCTGAAGGAGCCTGAGGTCTGCTGCAGGGTGAATGTTCCTCCTAAATGCTGAGTTGAGACAGAACAAGTGATGGTGACGTCCTGACCCCAGGTAACTTCGGTAGCAGGATTCATAGAGATGCTGGGCTTTGGGAGGATTACTGAAAGAAAACACAACAATATATAATATGAAATTAATTATATTTTGATCTTGGCTGTACTAGTGTTTTTTTTCATCTTTCTTTAATAAGCATGTACATAATAGCGGGACAGGGCCCCC
>CAKAOJ020001665.1:0-32139 GCA_916701645.2 Sebastolobus alascanus | reverse complement strand
CTTGGTAAAAAGAGGTTTTGTCTTTATCACTCAGCAGAAAGTTCCTGATAAGTTGGTGAAGGTTAATCCCGCCCCCTACACATAGGCCCCGCCCCCTTGACTAACTAATGAAGCGTTTGTCGTAGACACTTGTTGGAGGTGTCATATCACTCAGCAGAGAGTGCCTGATTTGTTGGTGAAGGTTAACCCCGCCCCCTACACATAGGCCCCGCCCCCTTGACTAACTAATGAAGCGTTTGTCGTAGACACTTGTTGGAGGTGTCATATCACTCAGCAGAAAGTTCCTGATAAGTTGGTGAAGGTTAATCCCGCCCCCTACACATAAGCTCCGCCCCCTTGACTAACTAATGAATCGTTTGTCGTAGGCTCTTGTGAGAGGTGTCATATCACTCAGCAGAGAGTGCCTGATTAGTTGGTGAAGGTTAACCCCGCCCCATACACATAGGCCCCGCCCCCTTGACTAACTAATGAAGCGTTTGTCGTAGACACTTGTTGGAGGTGTCATATCACTCAGCAGAGAGTGCCTGATAAGTTGGTGAAGGTTAACCCTGCCCCCTACACATTAGCCCCGCCCCTTTTCATAACACCGTTTGTCGTAGAGTCTTGTGGCTGAAGTCGTTGCGCTCGTCAGATTTCCGGTTTCATTGTGCCCGGCCGCGTCAGTTGGCGTCCCGCCAGTACCCCCGACGTGCGGAGAGGTGCTCGGGCCCGTTCATCGCTGCTTGCAGCTTTAATTCTTTTTCTTTTTCTTCTCTCAAATGAATCGCGTTTTTGAGGCCCTTGCCATGCTGGAAAAGTTGTTAAACTTGGCACACTTGTCAGACTCGGTGAAAAATTTGATATTTTAAGGGTCTCGGATTCGGGTGTTGCAAAATGGCTCGCTAGCGCCCCCTAGAAAATTGGAAAACTTGAGCCCCTCCCTCCGGTTTCACCTACATGTATGAAATTTGGCAGAGAGATGTAACATGTGGAGACGCACAAAAACGCCTCTTGAAGGTATGCCCAAAACTCAACAGGAAGTCAGCCATCTTGAATTTAATGTGAGAATTTCGCCCATTTTTGCCCGTTTTTGGCGTTTTCTAGGTCGCGTACTTTAACGAACTCCTCCTACAGACTTCATCGGATCGACTTGTAATTTGGTCAGGACCATCTTCAGACCTTAAGGATGAAAAGTTATCAAAATGGTGAGTTTTCACTGAACGACCTGACCGTGGCGTGGCGGCCATTTTGGGCCATTCGCCATGAAACAGGAAGTTGTTGGAACTACACTGTACATAATCCGATCTGCCCCAAATTTCTCAGACATGATGAGGGTCCAGTCCTGAAGACATATACATGTCCATATTGACTCATGGCCCCGCCCCAATACGTTAGCCCCGCCCACTTTCATAAGTCATGAACCGATTGTCGTAGAGTCTTGTGGGAGGTGTCATATCACTCAGCAGAGTGCCTGATAAGTTGGTGACGGTTAACCCCGCCCCCTACACATAAGCCCCGCCCCCTTGACTAACTAATGAAGCGTTTGTCGTAGACTCTTGTGAGAGGTGTCATATCACTCAGCAGAAAGTTCCTGATAAGTTGGTGAAGGTTAATCCCGCCCCCTACACATAAGCCCCGCCCCCTTGACTAACTAATTAACCATTTGTAGTAGACCCTTGTGAGAGGTGTCATATCACTCAGCAGAAAGTTCCTGATAAGTTGGTGAAGGTTAATCCCGCCCCCTACACATAAGCTCCGCCCCCTTGACTAACCAAAGAAGCGTTTGTCGTAGGCTCTTGTGAGAGGTGTCATATCACTCAGCAGAGAGTGTCTGATAAGTTGGTGAAGGTTAACCCCGCCCACTACACATTAGCCCCGCCCCTTTTCATAACACCATTTGTCGTAGAGTCTTGTGGCTGAAGTCGTTGCGCTCGTCAGAGTTCCGGTTTCATTGTGCCCGGCCGCGTCAATCGGCGTCCCGCCAGTACCCCCGACGCGCGGAGAGGTGCTCGGGCCCGTTCATCGCTGCTTGCAGCTTTAATTAGGGCCCGAGCACCGACGAAGTCGGGTCCGAGGACCCTATTGAAACTGTAGTGTTTTTTATTATTATTATTATTATTATTATTATTCTTTTTCTTCTCTCAAATGAATCGCCTTTTTGAGGCCCTTGCCATGCTGGAAAAGTTGTGAAACTTGGCACACTTATCAGAAGCGGTGAAAAATTTGATATTTTAAGGGTCTCAGATTCGGATTTTGCAAAATGGCTCTCTAGCGCCCCCTAGAAAATTGGAAAACTTGATATCCGTTCTCCGGTTTTACCTACAAGTATGAAATTTGGCAGACAGATGTATCATGTGGAGACGCACAAAAAAGCCTCTGGTAGGTATGCCCAAAACTCAACAGGAAGTCAGCCATCTTGAATTTAATGTGCGAATTTCGCCCATTTTTGCCCGTTTTTGGCGTTTTATAGGCCGTGTACTTTAACGAACTCCTCCGACAGACTTCATCGGATCGACTTGTAATTTGGTCAGGACCATCTTAAGACCTTAAGGATGAAAAGTTATCAAAATGGTGAGTTTTCACTGAACGACCTGACCGTGGCGTGGCGGCCATTTTGGGCCATTCGCCATGAAACAGGAAGTTGTTGTAACTACACTGTACATAATCCGATCTGCCCCAAATTTCTACACTGTACATAATCCGATCTGCCCCAAATTTCTCAGACATGATGAGGGTCCAGTCCTGAAGACATATACATGTCCATATTGACTCATGGCCCCGCCCCAATACGTTAGCCCCGCCCACTTTCATAAGTCATGAACCGATTGTCGTAGAGTCTTGTGGGAGGTGTCATATCACTCAGCAGAGAGTGCCTGATAAGTTGGTGAAGGTTAACCCCGCCCCCTACACATAAGCCCCGCCCCCTTGACTAACTAATGAAGCGTTTGTCGTAGACTCTTGTGAGAGGTGTCATATCACTCAGCAGAAAGTTCCTGATAAGTTGGTGAAGGTTAATCCCGCCCCCTACACATAAGCTCCGCCCCCTTGACTAACTAATGAAGCGTTTGTCGTAGGCTCTTGTGAGAGGTGTCATATCACTCAGCAGAGAGTGCCTGATTAGTTGGTGAAGGTTAACCCCGCCCCCTACACATAAGCCCCGCCCCCTTGACTAACTAATGAAGCGTTTGTCGTAGGCTCTTGTGAGAGGTGTCATATCACTCAGCAGAGAGTGCCTGATTAGTTGGTGAAGGTTAACCCCGCCCCCTACACATAAGCCCCGCCCCCTTGACTAACTAATGAAGCGTTTGTCGTAGGCTCTTGTGAGAGGTGTCATATCACTCAGCAGAGAGTGCCTGATTAGTTGGTGAAGGTTAACCCCGCCCCCTACACACAAGCCCCGCCCCCTTGACTAACTAATGAAGCGTTTGTCGTAGGCTCTTGTGAGAGGTGTCATATTACTCAGCAGAAAGTTCCTGATAAGTTGGTGAAGGTTAATCCCGCCCCCTACACATAAGCTCCGCCCCCTTGACTAACTAATGAAGCGTTTGTCGTAGGCTCTTGTGAGATGTGTCATATCACTCAGCAGAGAGTGCCTGATTAGTTGGTGAAGGTTAACCCCGCCCCCTACACATTAGCCCCGCCCCTTTTCATGACACCGTTTGTCGTAGAGTCTTGTGGCAGACGTCGTTGCGCTCGTCGGAGTTCCAATTTCATTGTGCCCGGCCGCGTCAGTCGGCGTCCCGCCAGTACCCCCGACGCGCGGAGAGGTGCTCGGGCCCGTTCATCGCTGCTTGCAGCTTTAATTATTATTATTATTCTTTTTCTCTCAGATGAATCGCCTTTTTGAGGCCCTTGCCATGCTGGAAAAGTTGTGAAACTTGGCACACTTATCAGAAGCGGTGAAAAATTTGATATTTTAAGGGTCTCAGATTCGGATTTTGCAAAATGCCTCTCTAGCGCCCCCTAGAAAATTGGAAAACTTGATATCCGTTCTCCGGTTTTACCTACAAGTATGAAATTTGGCAGACAGATGTATCATGTGGAGACGCACAAAAAAGCCTCTGGTAGGTATGCCCAAAATTCAACAGGAAGTCAGCCATTTTGAATATAATATACGATTTTCGCCCATTTTTAGCGTTTCATAGGTCTCGTACTTTAACGAACTCCTCCTACAAATTTAATCCGATCGACTTGATATTTCGTCAGGACCATATTAAGACCTTAAGGATGAAAAGTTATCAAAATGGTGAGTTTTCACTGAACGACCTGACCGTGGCGTGGCGGCCATTTTGGGCCATTCGCCATGAAACAGGAAGTTGTTGTAACTACACTGTACATAATCCGATCTGCCCCAAATTTCTCAGGCATGATGAGGGTCCAGTCCTGAAGACATATACATGTCCATATTGACTCATGGCCCCGCCCCATTACGTTAGCCACGCCCCCTTTCATAAGTCATGAACCGATTGTCGTAGAGTCTTGTGGGAGGTGTCATATCACTCAGCAGAGAGTGCCTGATAAGTTGGTGAAGGTTAACCCCGCCCCCTACACATAAGCTCCGCCCCCTTGACTAACTAATGAAGCGTTTGTCGTAGGCTCTTGTGAGAGGTGTCATATCACTTTGCAGAGAGTGCCTGATTAGTTGGTGAAGGTTAACCCCGCCCCCTACACATAAGCTCCGCCCCCTTGACTAACTAATGAAGCGTTTGTCGTAGGCTCTTGTGAGAGGTGTCATATCACTCAGCAGAGAGTGCCTGATTAGTTGGTGAAGGTTAGCCCCGCCCCCTACACACAAGCCCCGCCCCCTTGACTAACTAATGAAGCGTTTGTCGTAGGCTCTTGTGAGAGGTGTCATATCACTCAGCAGAGAGTGCCTGATAAGTTGGTGAAGGTTAACCCCGCCCCATACACATTAGCCCCGCCCCTTTTTGTAACACCGTTTGTCGTAGAGTCTTGTGGCTGAAGTCGTTGCGCTCGTCAGATTTCTGGTTTCATTGTGCCCGGCCGCGTCAGTTGGCGTCCCGCCAGTACCCCCGACGCGCGGAGAGGTGCTCGGGCCCGTTCATCGCTGCTTGCAGCTTTAATTAGGGCCCGAGCACCGACAACGTCGGGCCAGCGAAGGCCCTATTGAAACTGAAGGAATTATTATTATTTTTCTTTTTCACAAAAATGAATCGCCTTTTTGAGGCCCTTGCCATGCTGGAAAAGTTGTTAAACTTGGCACACTTATCAGACGTGGTGAAAAATTTGATATTTTAAGGGTCTCAGATTCGGGTTTTGCAAAATGGCTCGCTAGCGCCCCCTAGAAAATTGGAAAAATGGATATCCATTCTCCGGTTTTACCTACAAGTATGAAATTTGGCAGACAGATGTATCATGTGGAGACGCACAAAAAAGCCTCTGGGAGGTATGCCCAAAATTCAACAGGAAGTCAGCCATTTTGAATATAATATGCGATTTTCGCCCATTTTTAGCGTTTTATAGGTCGCGTACTTTAACGAACTCCTCCTACAAATAAAATCCGATCGACTTGATATTTGGTCAGGACCATCTTAAGACCTTAAGGATGAAAAGTTATCAAAATGGTGAGTTTTCACTGAACGACCTGACCGTGGCGTGGCGGCCATTTTGGGCTATTCGCCATGAAACAGGAAGTTATTGTAACTACACTGTACATAATCCGATCTGCCCCAAATTTGTCAGGCATGATGAGGGTCCAGTCCTGAAGAAATATACACGTCCATATTGACTCATGGCCCCGCCCCAATACGTTAGCCCCGCCCCCTTTCATAACTCATGAACCGTTTGTCGTAGACTCTTGTTGGAGGTGTCATATAACTCAGCAGAGAGTGCATGTTTCATTGGTGAAGGTTATCCCCGCCCCCTACACATTAGCCCCGCCCCCTTTTATCACTCATGAACCGATTGTCGTACAGCCTTGTGGGAGGTGTCATATCACTCAGCAGAGAGTGCCTGATAAGTTGGTGAAGGTTAACGCCGCCCCCTACACATAAGCTCCGCCCCCTTGACTAACTAATTAACCGTTTGTCGTAGACTCTTGTGAGAGGTGTCATATAGCTCAGTAGAGAGAGCCAGATAAGTTGGTGAAGGTTAACCCCGCCCCCTACAAATAAGCCACGCCCCTTTTCATAACTCATGAACCATTTGTCGTAGAGTCTTGTGGGAGGTGTCATATCACTCAGCAGAGAGTGCCTGTTAAATTGGTAAAGGATTACCCCGCCCCCTAAACTTAAGCCACGCCCCTTTTCATAACTCATGAACCGTTTGTCGTAGAGTCTTGTGGGAGGTGTCATATCACTCAGCAGAGAGTGCCTGTTAAGTTGGTATGGTTAGTCCCGCCCCCAAAACATTAGCCCCACCCCCTTTCATAACTCAGGAACCATTTGTGCTAGACTCTTGTTGGAGGTGTCATTGAACTCAGCAGAGAGTGCCTGATAAGTTGGTGATGGTTAACCCCGCCCCCTACACATAAGCCCCGCCCCCTTGACTAACTAATTAAGCATTTATCGTAGAATCTTGTGAGAGGTGTCATATCTCTCAGCAGAGAGTGCCTGATAAGTTGGTGAAGGTGATCCCCGCCCCCTACACATTAACCCCGCCCTCTTTCATAACTCAGTTTGTCGTAGAGTTTTGTGGCAGACGTCGTTGAGCTCGTCGGAGTTCCGGTTTCCTTGTGCCCGGCCGCGTCAGTCGGCGTCCAGCCAGTACCCCCGACGCGCGGAGAGGTGCTCGGGCCCGTTCATCGCTGCTTGCAGCTTTAATTATTATTATTATTATTTTTCAGGCAAATGAATCGCGTTTTTGAGGCCTTTGCCATGCTGGAAAAGTTGTGAAACTTGGCACACTTATCAGAAGCGGTGAAAAATTTGATATTTTAAGGGTCTCAGATTCGGATTTTGCAAAATGGCTCTCTAGCGCCCCCTAGAAAATTGGAAAACTTGATATCCGTTCTCCAGTTTTACCTACAAGTATGAAATTTGGCAGACAGATGTATCATGTGGAGACGCACAAAAAAGCCTCTGGTAGGTATGCCCAAAACTCAACAGGAAGTCAGCCATCTTGAATTTAATGTGCGAATTTCGCCCATTTTTGCCCGTTTTTGGCGTTTTATAGGCCGTGTACTTTAACGAACTCCTCTGACAGACTTCATCGGATCGACTTGTAATTTGGTCAGGACCATCTTAAGATCTTAAGGATGAAAAGTTATCAAAATGGTGAGTTTTCACTGAACGACCTGACCGTGGCGTGGCGGCCATTTTGGGCCATTCGCCATGAAACAGGAAGTTGTTGTAACTACACTGTATATAATCCGATCTGCCCCAAATTTCTCAGACATGATGAGGGTCCAGTCCTGAAGACATATACATGTCCATATTGACTCATGGCCCCGCCCCAATACGTTAGCCCCGCCCACTTTCATAAGTCATGAACCGATTGTCGTAGAGTCTTGTGGGAGGTGTCATATCACTCAGCAGAGAGTGCCTGATAAGTTGGTGAAGGTTAACCCCGCCCCCTACACATAAGCTCCGCCCCCTTGACTAACTAATGAAGCGTTTGTCGTAGGCTCTTGTGAGAGGTGTCATATCACTCAACAGAGAGTGCCTGATTAGTTGGTGAAGGTTAACCCCGCCCCCTACACATAAGCCCCGCCCCCTTGACTAACTAATGAAGCGTTTGTCGTAGGCTCTTGTGAGAGGTGTCATATCACTCAGCAGAGAGTGCCTGATTGGTTGGTGAAGGTTAACCCCGCCCCCTACACATAAGCCCCGCCCCCTTGACTAACTAATGAAGCGTTTGTCGTAGGCTCGTGTGAGAGGTGTCATATCACTCAGCAGAAAGTTCCTGATAAGTTGGTGAAGGTTAATCCCGCCCCCTACACATAAGCTCCGCCCCCTTGACTAACTAATGAAGCGTTTGTCGTAGGCTCTTGTGAGAGGTGTCATATCACTCAGCAGAGAGTGCCTGATAAGTTGGTGAAGGTTAACCCCGCCCCATACACATTAGCCCCGCCCCTTTTCATAACACCGTTTGTCGTAGAGTCTTATGGCTGAAGTCGTTGCGCTCGTCAGATTTCCGGTTTCATTGTGCCCGGCCGCGTCAGTCGGCGTCCCGCCAGTACCCCCGACGCGCGGAGAGGTGCTCGGGCCCGTTCATCGCTGCTTGCAGCTTTAATTAGGGCCCGAGCACCGACGAAGTCGGGTCCGAGGACCCTATTGAAACTGTAATGTTTATTATTATTATTATTATTATTATTATTATTATTTTTCTCTCAAATGAATCGCGTTTTTGAGGCCTTTGCCATGCTCGAAAAGTTGTTAAACTTTGCACACTTATCAGACGCGGTGAAAAATTTGATATTTTAAGGGGCTCCAGCTCGGATGTTGCAAAATGGCTCGCTAGCGCCCCCTAGAATATTGGCAAACTTGAGCCCCTCGCTCCGGTTTCACCTACAAGTATGAAATTTGGCAGACAGATGTAACATGATAAGACACACAAAAAAGCCTCTTGGAGGTATGGCCAAAACTCAACAGGAAGTCAGCCATATTGGATTTAATATGCAATTTTGCCCATTTTTTGCGTTTTATAGGCCATGTACTTTAACAAACTCCTCCTGCAGATTACATCAGATCGACTTGAAATTTGGTCAGGACCATCTTAAGACCTTAAGGATGAAAAGTTATTCAAATGGTGAGTTTTCACTGAACGATCTGACCGTGGCGTGACGGCGAAAAAGCGCCTTTCGCCAAAAAACAGGAAGTTGTTATAACTTTGGCATACATTTTCCATTCTGCTCTAAATTTCACATGTATGATAAGGGTCCTTGCCTGATGACCGCAACATGCAAATTTTGGCTCGCAGTCATAGCGCCCCCTAGTGGTAACAGGAAATGTCATGTTGTACACGTTGATGTACTCTGCCTCAGAAATTAATCACATCTATCTCAAATTAGGTGAGAAAAGCCTTAAGACCTTGATGATGCTTCCTTTCGAAAATTGTGAGTTTTCATCGAATGGCGGCGGCGTGGTGGTATGGCGAATTTCGATGAGTCGCCATGAACAAACAAACCGCTGTAACTCGACTCCAGATGGTCAGATCTTATCCAAATTAATAACATTTGATGAGCGTCCCGGCTTGAAGATATCTACAGTCTAATTTTCAATCATACTCATAGCGCCACCTGGTGGCAGCAGGACGTAACTGTCGCGATATTTTGGTGTACTACTCTTAGCAGGTTAACCAGATCAACCTCAAATTTGGTCACAACAATGGTAAGACCTTCGTGATACCAGACAGTGAAGGTTTTGAATTTTCGTGAAATGCTGTTGCCGTGGCGACGTATTGTTCGCCATGAAACAGGAAGTTGCTTTTGAGGTGCTAGGATTGCTTAATAACAAACGAAACTTGGCACACTCATTAACGGCGCTAAAATATGTTAACAGATATGGTTTTGGTGCTTGTGTGTGGCAAGGGGGCTCAATAGCGCCCCCTACAAAATTTCAACAAAGCAGCCCTCGCGGTACGTTTGGCCTAGATGTTCGAGATTTGGTAGGCACATGTATCACTCGTAGACTTAAAAAAAAGTCTCTTGGTGCCGAGCTCTAAACCCAACAGGAAGTCGGCCATCTTGATTTTTGTGTGAATTTTTCGTATATTTTTGGCCATTTCCAGGCTTTGTACTTTAACGAACTCCTCCTACAGACTTAACCCGATCAACTTCAGATTTGGTCAGTACAATCTGAAGACCTTTGTGATGAAAAGTTATTCAAATCGTGAGGTTTTTTGAAACGACGTTGACGTGGCGTGGCGGAGAATTTGCATGACTCGCCATTGAAAGACAAAATGTTGTAACTCGACAGTATTTGGTCCAATCTGCCCCAAACTTGACCTACCAAATAGTAGTCCGGACCTGAGGACATCTACATGTTAATATTGACTCATAGTCATAGTGCCACCTACTGGCAACAGGAAGTCAGCGTTACGTGACAGACATCATCCGATTCACATGAAATTTACATTGTGTGATCCACACTTAATAAAAAGCAACATAATGAATTTTTAGCTCTTGTTCTCTAGCGCCACATAGTGGACACAGGAAGTGGTGAAAAACTTGCAATACGACATTTCCTATGCCACTCAATCCACGCAGGAAATAACGTCTAACTTGTGCGTGCAGTGTCCGATGGTCACTGAAATGTACGGGTTTGTCGACGGGGTCCCGCTAGTACCCACGACGTGCGTGAAGGTGCTCGGGCCCGTTCATCGCTGCTTGCAGCTTTAATTCGGGCCCGAGCACCGACGAAGTCGGGTCCGAGGACCCTATTGAAACTGTAGTGTTTCTTTTTAGGGCCCGAGCACCGACGAAGTCGGGTCCGAGGACCCTATTGAAACTGAAGGGATTATTATTTTTCTTTTTCTTCCAAATGAACGTTTTTGAGGCCCATCAAAAGTTTTTAAAGGTTTGTCGCCGGGGAAAAATTTAAATTTTTATGGGCCAAGGGGGAAAAATGGTCCACCCCCCCCCAAAAAATTGGGTTAACCGCCCGGTTTTTAAAAGTATGAAAGGAAAATTCTTCCCAAAAAGCCTTGGGAGGACCCAAAATTAAAGGGGTATTTTTGAATTTAGCGTTTTGTTTTTTGGGGTTTTAAAGGTCCGATTTCGTTCCAAATTTTTTTCAGGCCTTAAATTTTTGGGAAATTTAAACCTTGGAAAAAAAATTAAAAATTGATTTTCCGAAGATGCCCGTGGGGGCCAAAAAGCCCTTTCCCAAAAAACGGGAAATTTTTGGAATTTGGGATAATTTTCCAATTCCAAATTTTTGTTAAAAGGGTCCTCCTAGACTCCCTAAAATTTTTTCAGTCCCCCATTTGGTCGGGAAAACCATTTTAACTTAGTTTGAAAATTAAATCAATTATTCAAACATAAAAACCCTTGCCGAAGCCCTTTCGAAAACGGAGTTTTTAATGGGGCCCTTTATGGCAATTTCATGAAGCCTGCAAAAAAACCCTGAATGCTCCAGATGGAAATTTTAAAAAATCATTTGAACTTTGGGCCTGGCCTCAGAATTTTTAATCAATCTACCCACCTGTTGGAAAGGGCTAAGCTGATATTTTTTAACTTTGGGGTTTCCCCCAAAAAATTTTGCCCTGGAAAGATTCATGAGCCGCCAGGAAAACGTGAAATGCCTTCCGTGGAAAGATTTTATCAAAAAAATTTTTTTGAGGTCTGGTTGAAAACAAACAATTACACTCTTTAAGGGCCTAAAAAGTTAATGTATATTTTTGTGCTTTTTGGCGGGGGGAAAAGGGCCCCCCTAAAAAATTCAAAAAAGAGCCCTCCGGAGGACCAGTTTTAAATTTGGAGGCCTGACATTGTGCTTAAAAAAAGTTTTTGTTGTTTAAACCCAAAAAGGGGACTTGATTTTTTTAATTTTCTAATTTTTAGTTAGGTTTGTCTTTGAAGCCCCTCAATTCCCCGCCTTTCAATTTACAAAAACTGGCCCTTTGGGTTAAAAGTTTTAAATGGTAGCACTGAACATCCGTGGCTATTTTGGGCCTTTCCCCAAAACAGGAATTTGGAACAAATTTTAATCCTCGAAATTTTGGCAGTTCCAGCCTTGACTTAACAGCCTAGACTACCCCCCCCCCAAATTTTCCAGTTTCATAATCTGAACCTTTGTGTAAATTTTGGAAATTTCACTACAAAAGGCTGCTTGGGAATTTCCCCCCCCCTAACAAAGGTTACAACTAATAACGTTTGCAATTTTGTGAGAGGGTCATCCCTAGCAAATGCCAAAAGGGGGTAAGGGCCCCCCCCCAAATTAGCCCCCCCCCCTTTCATAACTCCGTTTGTCGTAGATTTTGTGGGGTCTTCCTCGCAGATTTCCCGGTTTCATTGTGGGGGTCTCCGCCCCCAACCCCGCCCGGGAATTCCCCCTTCTGCTCTTGAGTTTAATTAAGGGCCCGAAGGAAGGGGGTCCGGGCCCTAAAATGGTTTTTTTTTACCCGGGCCCGAAAGTGGGGCCCAGCCCCCTTTTAAAAAAAGGGTTTTTTGGGCCCCCGCGAAGTCGGGTCCGGGGACCCAAAAACGGGGAAATTTTTTTTTTTTCCCCCCTGAACCCCTTTTTAGGCCAACACGGAAAATTTGTTCGGCCTTTGAACCCGGGAAAAAATTTTATTTTAGGGCCAGAGGGGAAAAATGGCCCACCCCCCTAAAAAATTGAAAAATTATACCGCCCTTTTTTTCCAAATATAAAATTTTGGAAAATTCTTCCCAAAAACCCTTTTTAGCCCTTAACAGGGGAGTTTTAAATTGCATTTTCCCCTTTTTTTTGGGGTTTTATGGTCCGATTTCGTTCCAAATTTTTTCAGGCCTTAAATTTTTGGGAGGAATTTGCCTTGGAAAAAAAATTAAAAATTGATTTTCCAAACAGAGTGGCGTGGGGCAAAAAAAAGCCCTTTCCCAAAAAACAGGAATTTTTGGAATTTGGGATAATTTTAATTCCAAATTTTTGTTAAAAGGGTCCTCCTAGACTCCCTCAAATTTTGGCTTGATTGCGACCATTTAAAAAAATTAGTTGAAGTTTTTCCCCTTGTAGTTAATACACTACTCCTGGGAAAAAGCCTTAAACCGAGTGTTCCTTTGAAAACATTTTCCAATCGGCCCATCAATTTGATAGGCCTGCAAAAAAACCCTGAATGCTCCAGATGGCAATTTACAAAATTAATAACATTTGAGGGCCCCGGGCCTAAAATCACATCAAATTTTAAAATATAAACCCCACCTTTGGGAAAGGCTCTTGGGAATTTTGGTTCTCCTTTGCGGCCGTACCAAATTTGTTAAACAAGGGAAACCCTGACCACCGGGAAGGTTTTAAATTTTCAAATCCTTGGGGGAACGTTTGGCCTAAAAAAAGTTTTTTTATCAATTTTTTTAAAAAAAACGTTGGACACCTTTAACGGTGAAAAAATATTTTGTATTTTTTGGCGTTTCAACTCAATGGCCCCCACAAAACTTAAAAAACCCCCCCGGGGAGTTTGAAATTTTGAATTTGGTGGCAAGTATTTGGGAATTAAAAAAAAGTTTTGGTCCCAGTCAAACCCCCAACGGAATGGCCATCTTATTTTTTTTTAATTTTTATTTTTTTGGCCCGTTGGCGTTTTTAAAACCCCCTACAATTTAAACCCCAAAACTTCTTTTGTGCAATTAAGATTTGTAGAAAAGTTTTTAAAATGGTAGTTTTAAAGCCTGCCGGGGCTCCCAGGGATTCGCCATCAAAATTTTGTAAAAATCTGTAATTGCCCCCCCCAAAATTTTACTAGATCCCCCTTTAAGACTAACGCCCAATTTGATTGGGCCCCCCCCCCAATTGACCCCCCCCCCTTTAAAATATAAGTTTTCTGAACTCGTGGGTGGCATTTGCAAAGGCACAGGGAAGGTTTCCCCCCCTAACAAACCCGCCCCTTCTAAAATAAAGGGTTTTGTCTAGCCCTTTTAATTTCATAACTAAAGGGAAGGCCAAATTGGGTGGGGGCCCGCCCCCTAAATTTACCCCCCCCTTTCTAATCCTTTTGTGTAATCTTTGGCAGAGGTTCCTTTAAAGGTTGGTTTTTTTCCCGGGCCTCACGGCCCCCCGCCCCCCGAGCGGGAGATCTGGGGTTCATCCCTTTTCAGCAAACCCCGAAGGAAGGGGGTCCGGGCCCTATTGCGGCTTTCTTTTTCTTTTTCTTTTTCTTTTTCTTTTTCTTTTTCTCTCAAATGAATCGCGTTTTGAGGCCTTTGTCATGCTCAAAAAAGTTGTTAAACTTGGCACACTCATCAGACGCGGTGAAAAATTTGATATTTTAAGGGTCTCGGATTCGGGTGTTGCAAAATGGCTCGCTAGCGCCCCCTAGAAAATTGGAAAAATTGATATCCGTCCTCCGGTTTTACCTACAAGTATGAAATTTGACAGAGAGATGTAACATGTGGAGACGCACAAAAAAGCCTCTTGGAGGCATGCCCAAATCTCAACAGGAAGTCAGCCATTTTTAATTTAATATGCGATTTTCGCCCATTTTTAGCGTTTTATAGGTCGCGTACTTTAACGAACTCCTCCTACAAATTTAATCCGATCAACTTGATATTTGGTCAGGACCATCTTAAGACCTTAAGGATGAAAAGTTATTCAATTGGTGAGTTTTCACTGAACGACCTGACCGTGGCGTGGCGGCGAAAAAGCGCCTTTCGCCAAAAAACAGGAAGTTGTTGTAACTTTGGCATACATTTTCCAATCTGCTCTAAATTTCACATGTGTGATGAGGGTCCTAGCCTGATGACATCCACATGCAAATTTTGGCTCGCAGTCATAGCGCCACCTAGTGGTAACAGGAAATGTCATGTTGTACACGTTGATGTGCATCTCCTCAGAAATTAATCACATCTTACTCAAATTAGGTGAGAAAAGCCTTAAGACCTTGATGATGCTTCCTTTCGAAAATTGTGAGTTTTCATCAAATGGCGGCACCGTGGTGATATGGCGAATTTCGATGAGTCGCCATGAAAAAACAAAACGCTGTAACTCAACTCCAGATGGTCAGATCTTATCAAAATTAATAACATTTGATGAGCGTCCTGGCCTGAAGACATCTACAGTCTAATTTTCAATCATACTCATAGCGCCACCTAGGGGCAACAGGAAGTTACTGTCGCCATATTTTGGTGTACTACTGTTAGCAGGTTAACCAGATCCACCTCAAATTTGGTCACAACAATGGTAAGACCTTCATGACGCCAGACAGCGAAGGTTTTGTATTTTCGTGAAATGCCGTTGCCGTGGCGACGTATTGTTCGCCATGAAACAGGAAGTTGCTTTTGAGGTGCTAGGATTGCTTAAAAACAAACGAAACTTGGCACACTCATTAACAGCGCTAAAATATGTTAACAGATATGGTTTTTGTGCTTGTGTGTGGCAAGGGGGCTCAATAGCGCCCCCTACAAAATTTCAACAAAGCAGCCCTCGCGGTACGTTTGACCTAGATGTTCGAGATTTGGTAGGCACATGTATCACCCGTAGACTTAACAAAAAGTCTCTTGGTGCCATGCTCTAAACCCAACAGGAAGTCGGCCATCTTGATTTTTGTGTGAATTTTTCGTATATGTTTGGCCATTTCCAGGCTTTGTACTTTAACGAACTGCTCCTAGAGACTTAACCCGATCAACTTCAGATTTGGTCAGTACAATCTGAAGACCTTTGTGATGAAAAGTTATTCAAATCGTGAGGTTTTTTGAAACGACGTTGACGTGGCGTGGCGGAGAATTTGCATGACTCGCCATTGAAAGACAAAATGTTGTAACTCGACTGTACTTTTTCCAATCTGCCCCAAACTTGAAATACCACATAGTAGTCCAGATCTGAGGACATCTACATGGCAATATTGACTCATAGTCATAGCGCCACCTACTGGCAACAGGAAGTCAGCGTTACGTGACAAACATCATCCGATTCACATGAAATTTACCATGTGTGATCTACGTCATTGTGCTCGTCAGAGTTCCGGTTTCATTGTGCCTGGCCGCGTCGGTTGGCGTCCCGCGCGTACCCCAGACGCGCGTAGAGGTGCTCGGGCCCGTTCATCGCTGCTTGCAGCTTTAATTATTATTTCTCTCAAATGAATCGCGTTTTTGAGGCCTTTGCCATGCTGGAAAAGTTGTTAAACTTGGCACACTTATCAGACGCGGTGAAAAATTTGATATTTTAAGGGTCTCGGATTCGGGTGTTGCAAATGGCTCTCTAGCGCCCCCTAGAAAATTGGAAAACTTGAGCCCTCGTCTCTGGTTTTACCTACAAGTATGAAATTTGGCAGACAGATGTATCATGTGGAGACGCACAAAAAAGCCTCTTGGAGGTATGGCCCAAAACTCAACAGGAAGTCAGCCATATTGGATTTAATATGCGATTTTCGCCCATTTTTTGCGTTTTATAGGCCGTGTACTTTAACGAACTCCTCCTCCAGAT
Source organism: Sebastolobus alascanus (assembly GCA_916701645.2). Taxonomy (NCBI): domain Eukaryota; kingdom Metazoa; phylum Chordata; class Actinopteri; order Perciformes; family Sebastidae; genus Sebastolobus; species Sebastolobus alascanus. Next base: position 16,144 of record CAKAOJ020001665.1, on the reverse strand, counting down.
TACATCAGATCGACTTGAAATTTGGTCAGGACCATCTTAAGACCTTAAGGATGAAAAGTTATTCAAATGGTGAGTTTTCACTGAACGATCTGACCGTGGCGTGGCGGCGAAAAAGCGCCTTTCGCCAAAAAACAGGAAGTTGTTATAACTTTGGCATACATTTTCCAATCTGCTCTAAATTTCACATGTGTGATAAGGGTCCTTGCCTGATGACATCCACATGCAAATTTTGGCTCGCAGTCATAGCGCCACCTAGTGGTAACAGGAAATGTCATGTTGTACACGTTGATGTACATCTGCCTCAGAAATTAATCACATCTATCTCAAATTAGGTGAGAAAAGCCTTAAGACCTTGATGATGCTTCCTTTCGAAAATTGTGAGTTTTCATCGAATGGCGGCACCGTGGTGATATGGCGAATTTCGATGAGTCGCCATGAAAAAACAAACCGCTGTAACTCAACTCCAGATGGTCAGATCTTATCCAAATTAATAACATTTGATGATCGTCCCGGCCTGAAGACATCTACAGTCTAATTTTCAATCATACTCATAGCGCCACCTAGTGGCAACAGGACGTTACTGTCGCCATATTTTGGTGTACTACTGTTAGCAGGTTAACCAGATCCACCTCAAATTTGGTCACAACAATGGTAAGACCTTCATGATGCCAGACAGCGAAGGTTTTGTATTTTCGTGAAATGCCGTTGCCGTGGCGACGTATTGTTCGCCATGAAACAGGAAGTTGCTTTTGAGGTGCTAGGATTGCTTAAAAACAAACGAAACTTGGCACACTCATTAACGGCGCTAAAATATGTTAACAGATATGGTTTTTGTGCTTGTGTGTGGCAAGGGGGCTCAATAGCGCCCCCTACAAAATTTCAACAAAGCAGCCCTCGCGGTACGTTTGACCTAGATGTTCGAGATTTGGTAGGCACATGTATCACCCGTAGACTTAAAAAAAAGTCTCTTGGTGGCATGCTCTAAACCCAACAGGAAGTCGGTCATCTTGATTTTTGTGTGAATTTTTCGTATATTTTTGGCCATTTCCAGGCTTTGTACTTTAACGAACTGCTCCTAGAGACCTAACCCGATCAACTTCAGATTTGGTCAGTACAATCTGAAGACCTTTGTGATGAAAAGTTATTCAAATCGTGAGGTTTTTTGAAACGACGTTGACGTGGCGTGGCGGAGAATTTGCATGACTCGCCATTGAAAGACAAAATATCGTAACTCGACTGTACTTTTTCCAATCTGCCCCAAACTTGAAATACCACATAGTATTCCAGATCTGAGGACATCTACATGGCAATATTGACTCATAGTCATAGCGCCACCTACTGGCAACAGGAAGTCAGCGTTACGTGACAAACATCATCCGATTCACATGAAATTTACATGTGTGATCTACGTCATTGTGCTCGTCAGAGTTCCGGTTTCATTGTGCCTGGCCGCGTAGGTTGGCGTCCCGCGTGTACCCCCAGACGCGCGTAGAGGTGCTCGGGCCCGTTCATCGCTGCTTGCAGCTTTAATTAGGGCCCGAGCACCGACGAAGTCGGGTCCGAGGACCCTATTGAAACTGTAGTGTTTCTTTTTCTTTTTCTTTTTAGGGCCCGAGCACCGACGAAGTCGGGTCCGAGGACCCTATTGAAACTGAAGGAATTATTATTATTCTTTTTCACAAAATGAATCGCCTTTTTGAGGCCCTTGCCATGCTGGAAAAGTTGTTAAACTTGGCAGACTTGTCAGACTCGGTGAAAAATTTGATATTTTAAGGGTCTCGGATTCGGGTGTTGCAAAATGGCTCGCTAGCGCCCCCTATAAATTGGCAAACTTGAGCCCCTCGCTCCGGTTTCACCTACAAGTATGAAATTTGGCAGACAGATGTAACATGATAAGACACACAAAAAAGCCTCTTGGAGGTATGGCCAAAACTCAACAGGAAGTCAGCCATATTGGATTTAATATGCAATTTTGCCCATTTTTTGCGTTTTATAGGCCGTGTACTTTAACGAACTCCTCCTCCAGATTTCATCAGATTGACCTGAAATTTGGTCAGCACCATCTTAAGACCTTAAGGATGAAAAGTTATTCAATTGGTGAGTTTTCACTGAACAATCTGACCGTGGCGTGGCGGCGAAAAAGCGCCTTTCGCCAAAAAACAGGAAGTTGCTGTAACTTTGGCATACCTTTTCCAATCTGCTCTAAATGTCACATGTATGATAAGGGTCCTGGTCTGATGACATCCACATGCAAATTTTGACTCTCAGTCATAGCGCCACCTAGTGGTAACAGGAAATGTCATGTTGTACACGTTGATGTACATCTCCTCAGAAATTAATCACATCTTTACCAAATTAGGTGAGAAAAGCCTTAAGACCTTGATGATGCTTCCTTTCGAAAATTGTGAGTTTTCATCAAATGGCGGCACCGTGGTGATATGGCGAATTTCGATGAGTCGCCATGAAAAAACAAACCGCTGTAACTCAACTCCAGATGGTCAGATCTTATCCAAATTAATAACATTTGATGATCGTCCCGGCCTGAAGACATCTACAGTCTAATTTTCAATCATACTCATAGCGCCACCTAGTGGCAACAGGAAGTTACTGTCGCCATATTTTGGTGTACTACTGTTAGCAGGTTAACCAGATCCACCTCAAATTTGGTCACAACAATGGTAAGACCTTCATGATGCCAGACAGCGAAGGCTTTGTATTTTCGTGAAATGCCGTTGCCGTGGCGACGTATTGTTCGCCATGAAACAGGAAGTTGCTTTTGAGGTGCTAGGATTGCTTAAAAACAAACAAAACTTGGCACACTCATTAACGGCGCTAAAATATGTTAACAGATATGGTTTTGGTGCTTGTGTGTGGCAAGGGGGCTCAATAGCGCCCCCTACAAAATTTCAACAAAGCAGCCCTCGCGGTACGTTTGACCTAGATGTTCGAGATTTGGTAGGCACATGTATCACCCGTAGACTTAAAAAAAAGTCTCTTGGTGCCATGCTCTAAACCCAACAGGAAGTCGGTCATCTTGATTTTTGTGTGAATTTTTCGTATATTTTTGGCCATTTCCAGGCTTTGTACTTTAACGAACTGCTCCTAGAGACCTAACCCGATCAACTTCAGATTTGGTCAGTACAATCTGAAGACCTTTGTGATGAAAAGTTATTCAAATCGTGAGGTTTTTTGAAACGACGTTGACGTGGCGTGGCGGAGAATTTGCATGACTCGCCATTGAAAGACAAAATGTTGTAACTCGACTGTACTTTTTCCAATCTGCCCCAAACTTGAAATACCACATAGTAGTCCAGATCTGAGGACATCTACATGGCAATATTGACTCATAGTCATAGCGCCACCTACTGGCAACAGGAAGTCAGCGTTACGTGACAAACATCATCCGATTCACATGAAATTTACATTGTGTGATCTACGTCATTGTGCTCGTCAGAGTTCCGGTTTCATTGTGCCTGGCCGCGTCGGTTGGCGTCCCGCGCGTACCCCAGACGCGCGGAGAGGTGCTCGGGCCCGTTCATCGCTGCTTGCAGCTTTAATTATTATTCTTTTTCTTAAAATGAATCGCCTTTTTGAGGACCTTGCCATTCTGGAAAAGTTGTTAAACTTGGCGTACTTATCAGAAGCGGTGAAAAATTTGATATTTTAAGGGTCTCAGATTCGGGTTTTGAAAAATGGCTCTCTAGCGCCCCCTAGAAAATTGGAAAACTTGATATCCGTTCTCCAGTTTTACCTACAAGTATGAAATTTGGCAGACAGATGTATCATGTGGAGACGCACAAAAAAGCCTCTTGGAGGTATGCCCAAAATTCAACAGGAAGTCAGCCATATTGGATTTAATATGCGATTTTCGCCCATTTTTTGCGTTTTATAGGCCGTGTACTTTAACGAACTCCTCCTGCATATTTCATCAGATCGACTTGAAATTTGGTCAGGACCATCTTAAGACCTTAAGGATGAAAAGTTATTCAATTGGTGAGTTTTCACTGAACAATCTGACCGTGGCGTGGCGGCGAAAAAGCGCCTTTCGCCAAAAAACAGGAAGTTGCTGTAACTTTGGCATACCTTTTCCAATCTGCTCTAAATGTCACATGTATGATAAGGGTCCTTGCCTGATGACATCCACATGCAAATTTTGACTCGCAGTCATAGCGCCACCTAGTGGTAACAGGAAATGTCATGTTGTACACGTTGATGTACATCTCCTCAGAAATTAATCACATCTTTACCAAATTAGGTGAGAAAAGCCTTAAGACCTTGATGATGCTTCTTTTCGAAAATTGTGAGTTTTCATCAGATGGCGGCGTCGTGGTGGTATGGCGAATTTCGATGAGTCGCCATGAAAAAACAAACCGCTGTAACTCGACTCCAGATGGTCAGATCTTATCCAAATTAATAACATTTGATGATCGTCCCGGCTTGAAGACATCTACAGTCTAATATTCAATCATACTCATAGCACCACCTAGTGGCAAGCAGGAAGTTACTGTCGCCATATTTTGGTGTACTACTCTTAGCAGGTTAACCAGATCCACCTCAAATTTGGTCACAACAATGGTAAGACCTTCATGATGCCAGACAGCGAAGGTTTTGTATTTTCGTGAAATGCCGTTGCCGTGGCGACGTATTGTTCGCCATGAAACAGGAAGTTGCTTTTGAGGTGCTAGGATTGCTTAAAAACAAACGAAACTTGGCACACTCATTAACGGCGCTAAAATATGTTAACAATATGGTTTTTGGTGCTTGTGTGTGGCAAGGGGGCTCAATAGCGCCCCCTACAAAATTTCAACAAAGCAGCCCTCGCGGTACGTTTGACCTAGATGTTCGAGATTTGGTAGGCACATGTATCACTCGTAGACTTAAAAAAAAGTCTCTTGGTGCCGATGCTCTAAACCCAACAGGAAGTCGGCCATCTTGATTTTTGTGTGAATTTTTCGTATATTTTTGGCCATTTCCAGGCTTTGTACTTTAACGAACTCCTCCTACAGACTTAACCCGATCAACTTCAGATTTGGTCAGTACAATCTGAAGACCTTTGTGATGAAAAGTTATTCAAATCGTGAGGTTTTTTGAAACGACGTTGTCGTGGCGTGGCGGAGAATTTGCATGACTCGCCATTGAAAGACAAAATGTTGTAACTCGACTGTATTTGGTCCAATCTGCCCCAAACTTGACCTACCACATAGTAGTCCGGACCTGAGGACATCTACATGGTAATATTGACTCATAGTCATAGCGCCACCTACTGGCAACAGGAAGTCAGCGTTACGTGACAGACATCATCCGATTCACATGAAATTTACATTGTGTGATCCACACTTAATAAAAAGCAACATAATGAATTTTTAGCTCTTGTTCTCTAGCGCCACATAGTGGACACAGGAAGTGGTGAAAAACTTGCAATACAACATTTCCTGTGCCACTCAATCCACGCAGGAAATAACGTCTAACTGTGCGTGCAGTGGTCCGATGGTCACTGAAATGTACGGTTTGTCGACGGGGTCCCGCAGTACCCACGACGTGCGTGAAGGTGCTCGGGCCCGTTCATCGCTGCTTGCAGCTTTAATTAGGGCCCGAGCACGAAAGTGCCAGGACCCAACGGTGTCCTGGCACGAAGTGCGAGGAAACCTATTGTTTTTGCCAAGATTATTATTATTATTATTTTTCCGCTGGGAGATCGCATTTTTGAGGCCTTTAGGATGCACGAAAACTCATGAAAAGTGGAATATGCATCAGACCTGGTGGGAAATTCAAAGTTCTGTACTGATTGGGCTCGGGTGTCGCCAGCGGGCTCTATAGCGCCCCCTAATGCAGGCAGGTTTTCAGGAAAAGTTACTTCGATCTTCACGAAATTCGAGTATGTCATTGATCACATCTTGAAGTCCGTCTTAAATATTTATGAGATTTTTTCGACCAACAGGAAGTCAGCCATCTTGGATTTCCTGCGTGATTTTAAAATTTACGAACACATGTTTGAGGACTTTAGGATGCACGAAAACTAGTGAAACTTTACACGCATATGCACACTAGTACTTACTCTGATTTGATGGTGTAATTTGTCTTGGGCGTGGCATGTTGGCTCTTTAGCGCCCCCTTATGTCTTTTAGCCTTTACGCATACCTTGGTGTACTCGAAAACTCATGAAAGTTGGCAAAAAGATGGACACTTGTGAACTTTACGTGAATGTACAGCCATTGGGTTCAGCGCGTTAAGCGGGCTCCATAGCGCCCCCTACCGCGTGGAAGGCCATAGTTTGAACATAGTTGATCCTATATTCATGAAATTTGGTAGACATATCCCGCTCATTATTTCAGACATATTCCTCATTGGGTTTCATTAGCCCCGCCCACCCGGAAGTCGGCCATCTTGAATTTTGTGCATTTTATGCATACTTTTACGAACTCGTCCTAGGGACTTCATCGGATTCACGTCAAATTCGGGTGGTATAACCCTCAAACCACTGTGATGCTAAATTGCGAAGGAATTTTTGATCGCTCGAACGGTGATGTCATAGGTCATGTGAGAAGACGCCATTTTGTCACTTTATAGGTGTGAAACTTTACGATACTCCTCCTAGAGGATTCAAGAGATCCATCTCAAAGTCGGGCAGCAGAATCTCAACACCTTCACGATGCTAAATTGCGAAGCTTTTGTGTTTTTGCGAAACGGCGTTCTTTTGGCGGCGCGGCGAATTTCGATGTTTTGACATGACACAGGAGTCTGATTTAACTTGACTTTACATCGTCCGATCTGCCCCAAATTTCACAAGCTGGATAAGAGTCCAGACCTGAAGACATATATGTAACTTTATGAGTGATAGTCATAGCGCCCCCTACAGGAAACAGCAAAATGTTGTAACTTGACTTTACATAGTCCGATCTGCCCAAAATTTCACAAGCTGGATAATAGTCCAGGCCTGAAGACATATATGTGTCATAATGAATGATAGTCATAGCGCCCCCTACAGGAAACAGGAAGTTGTTGTAAATTGACTATGCATTGTACAATCTTCCCCAAATTTGACATGTTTTATAAGAGTCCCAGCCTGAAGACATATATGTGTAATTATGAGTTAAGGTCATAGCGCCTCCTACAGGAAACAGGAAGTTGTTGTAAATTGACTATACATTGTCCAATCAGCCCCAAACTTGACATGTTTTATAAGAGTCTTGGCCTGAAGACATATCCCTGCCGTTATTGAGTTCTGGTGATAGAGCCACCTACTGGCAATAGCATATGGTTGTATACTGCCACCCACCCTCATAGAAGTGCCTTTAAAGGATGCCCCACAGGTTCTCAACAGGTCATTTACAGCGCCACGCGCTCCATGCAGAAAATACCCTCAGACCGTTGCGTGTGGTGTCCAACTTTCATGGAAGTGCACGACAGCGTGTTTCCCAACGTGCGCAAGGGGCGAGGGCCCGCTCAACGCTGCTTGCAGCTTTAATTATTAGGGCCCGAGCACCGACGAAGTCGGGTCCGAGGACCCTATTGAAACTGTAGTGTTTCTTTTTCTTTTTCTTTTTCTTTTTCAGGCAAATGAATCGCGTTTTTGAGGCCTTTGCCATGCTGGAAAAGTTGTGAAACTTGGCACACTTATCAGACGCGGTGAAAAATTTGATATTTTAAGGGTCTCGGTTTCGGGTGTTGCAAAATGGCTCGCTAGCGCCCCCTAGAAAATTGGAAACATTGATATCCGTGCTCCGGTTTCACCTACATTTATGAAATTTGGCAGACAGATGTAACATGTGGAGATGCACAAAAAAGCCTCTTGGAGGCATGCCCAAATCTCAACAGGAAGTCAGCCATTTTGAATTTAATGTGCGATTTTCGCACACTTTTAGCGTTATATAGGACGTGTACTTTAACGAACTTCTCCTACAATTTTTTTCAGAGCGACTTGAAATTTGGTCAGGACCATCTTAAGACCTTAAGGATGAAAAGTTATTCAAATGGTGAGTTTTCACTGAACGACCTGACCGTGGCGTGGCGGCGAAAAAGCGCCTTTCGCCAAAAAAACAGGAAGTTGTAGTAACTTTGGCATACATTTTCCAATCTGATCCAAATTTCGCATGTGTGATGAGGGTCCTAGCCTGATGACATCCACATGCAAATTTTGGCTCGCAGTCATAGCGCCACCTAGTGGTAACAGGAAATGTCATGTTGTACACGTTGATGTGCCCTGCCTCAGAAATTAATCACATCTACCTCAAATTAGGTGAGAAAACCCTTAAGACCTTGTTGATGCTTCCTTTTGAAAATTGGGAGTTTTCATCGAATGGCGGCGCCGTGGTGGTTTGGCGAATTTCGATGAGTCGCCATGAAAAAACAAACCGCTGTAACTCCACTCCAGATGGTCAAATCTTATACAAATTAATTACATTTGATGAGCGTCCTGGCCTGAAGACATCTAAAGTCTAATTTTCAATCATACTCATAGCGCCACCTAGTGGCAACAGGAAGTTACTGTCGCCATATTTTGGTGTACTACTGTTAGCAGGTTAACCAGATCCACCTCAAATTTGGTCACAACAATGGTAAGACTTTCATGACGCCAGACAGCGAAGGTTTTGTATTTTCGTGAAATGCCGTTGCCATGGCGACGTATTGTTCGCCATGAAACAGGAAGTTGCTTTTGAGGTGCTAGGATTGCTTAAAAACAAACAAAACTTGGCACACTCATTAACGGCGCTAAAATATGTTAACAGATATGGTTTTGGTGCTTGTGTGTGGCAAGGGGGCTCAATAGCGCCCCCTACAAAATTTCAACAAAGCAGCCCTCGCGGTACGTTTGACCTAGATGTTCGAGATTTGGTAGGCACATGTATCACCCGTAGACTTAAAAAAAAGTCTCTTGGTGCCATGCTCTAAACCCAACAGGAAGTCGGTCATCTTGATTTTTGTGTGAATTTTTCGTATATTTTTGGCCATTTCCAGGCTTTGTACTTTAACGAACTGCTCCTAGAGACTTAACCCGATCAACTTCAGATTTGGTCAGTACAATCTGAAGACCTTTGTGATGAAAAGTTATTCAAATCGTGAGGTTTTTTGAAACGACGTTGACGTGGCGTGGCGGAGAATTTGCATGACTCGCCATTGAAAGACAAAATATTGTAACTCGACTGTACTTTTTCCAATCTGCCCCAAACTTGAAATACCACATAGTAGTCCAGATCTGAGGACATCTACATGGCAATATTGACTCATAGTCATAGCGCCACCTACTGGCAACAGGAAGTCAGCGTTACGTGACAAACATCATCCGATTCACATGAAATTTACCATGTGTGATCTACGTCATTGTGCTCGTCAGAGTTCCGGTTTCATTGTGCCTGGCCTCGTCGGTTGGCGTCCCGCGCGTACCCCAGACGCGCGTAGAGGTGCTCGGGCCCGTTCATCGCTGCTTGCAGCTTTAATTAGGGCCCGAGCACTGACCGCAGGTCTGCGAAGGCCCTATTGTAATTGGTCCGTTTATTATTATTATTATTATTATTATTATTATTATTATTAGGGTTTATGCCCCGAAGGGGCTAAACCCTATTGAGTTTGTGTGAATTTATTATTATTATTATTATTTGACTTATGCCGCGGCTCAATTTGCCGTGAGCTGGAATGAGCTAAAAACATGAAACTTGGCACAATAACTGGAAATGATGTGCAAATGCTTCTCAAGGAATATGACATCAATCGGCCACATGGTGGCGCTGTAATTAACGCTCAAACACGCGATTTTGGAAAGGCCACGCCCCTCGCACCGTAAGTCCGATTGACTTGAAATTTAACACACATGTCCAACTCCGTGTGATCTACAAAAAAGCCTCTTGGACCACTAAAGTCCGCCTAACTAGATTTTCCGCCATTTTGAATTTTTTGAAAAACACATTTTTGACATCTCCTCCTAAACCGTAGGTCCGATTGGTACCAAATTTGCTGCAAATCATTATTGGATTAAGCCCATCAAAAGTTATCAAAAGCTTTCTGATATCTCATTGCGTTTTGAAGATAATGATCAACAAACTTTTCACTGGGCGGAGCTTATCAGGAAATTAGCCATAATTCATTGACCACTAGTCTAATCATCATAAATCTTGGTAGATATGTTCAGTGCGTGTTTGGGAATAGGTGTACCAAAGCATTTTCTGCTCGACCCATAGGGGGCGCCAAAACTATCAAAAACTTGTACCTCAAGATCTGGTGGACAGAATTTCATCAAATTTAGTGCACATGCTCTGGGGGCAAGTATTAACCAAGATCTGAAGTGTCATATTGATCGGTGCATGTGGGCGTGGCCTATTTAGCATTTTATGCTAAATTATGCCTTTGTTCAATTTGCTGTGAGCTGGAACGAGCTAGAGACATGAAACTTGGTACCATAGTTGGAAATTATGTCATAATGCTTCACAAAAAATATGATCCCAATTGGCCTGATGGTGGCGCTACAACATTTTCAAGGCCGGCCCCCTCACACAATAAGTCCGATTGACTTGAAACTTGACACACCTGTGCTGCTGAATGTGTTCTACAAAAAAGCCTCTTGGACCTCTAAAGTCTGCCTCCTAGATTTTCCTACATGTTGAATAGTTTGAAAAACACATTTTTGACATCTCCTCCTAAACTCTACGTCCGATTTCTACCAAACATTCTCTGGATCATTACGGGAACAAGATCATCTAAAGTTATCAAAAGCTTGTTGATATCTCATGTCGTTTTTAAGATATTAACCAATGAACTTTAAAGGGGCGTGGCTTGGCACATCAATAGAGCTAACTCCACAACTGTTGGGCCCATCTTCTCGAAACTGGCAAAATTGGTTCATAGGAGTACCTGAAACATTCCCTGAAAGTTTCATTCAAATCGACCACTAGGGGCCGCCACCAGGTCCAAAGATTTGCATGCGCCTATCACGAATTTCGCCACAAATCAATGGGAGTTCTTCCATCTTCACCAAACTTGATGGATATTTTAATTCACCTGTTGAAACGTCCACAAAATGCCAAGAAATATGAGTGGCAAGACTTTGAGTGTGCAACTACAGAAAGGCTGCATACACTGTAATAATGAAACAAGGGTATGATTGGTCTCACTCCTTCTTTATGCAGAATTAAACCAGGTGAAATGACTATATTTTGCTTTGTGAAGCGTAAAATTCGATCACTGCTGCTCCTGGCTTTCATTTCAGGTGCTTCCGTCCCGTGAGCGAAAAAGGGCATAAACCCGCGAACTGCCGCTTGCGGCTGTAATTATTATTATTTTTAGGACAAAGTAATCGCAGTTTTGAGGGGCTAAAGGTGCTCGGAAAATGAAAAAATTTTGCACATGTATCAGGACTGGTGAAAAATTTGATATTTTCTGGGTCTCTTGATGGGATGTGACAAAATGGCTCGATAGCGCCCCCTACAAAATTGCTAACATTGAGCCCCTCGTTGTGGTTTCACCTAGAAGTATGAAATTTGACAGGTATATGCAACATGTTGAGATGTACAAAAAAGCCTCTTGGAGGTATACCATAAACCTAACAGGAAGTCAGCCATATTGAATTGAATGTGTTATTTTAGGGTATTTTTTGTCATTTCCAGGCACTATACTTTAACGAACTAGTCCTAGAGTTGTAACCCGATCGACTTCAAAGTTGGTCAGTACAGTCTTAAGACCTTTGTGATGAAAAATTGTTCAAATCTTTCATTTTCATCGAACTATGTTGCCGTGGCGTGGCGGCAAAAAAGCGCCTTTCGCCAAGAAACAGGAAGTAGCTGTAACTTTGTCGTACATTAACCAATCTGCTCCAAATCTCTCATGCCTGATAAAGGTCCGGCCCTGATGGCATGCACGTGCAAATTTTGGCTCGCAGTCATAGCGCCACCTACTGGCAACAGGAAATGTCATGTTTTGCATGCTGATGTACTCTGCCTCACAAACTAATCAGATCCACCTCAAATTAGGTCAGGAAAGCCTTAAGACCTTGATGATGCTTCCTTGTGAAAATTGTGAGGTTTCGTTGAATGGCGGCGCCGTGGCGGCATGGCGAATTTCGATGACTCGCCATTAAAAAACAAACCTCTGTAACTCGACTCCAGATGGTCAGATCTTTTCCAAATTTCTGACGTTTGATGAGCGTCCCGACCTGAAGACATCTACAGGCACATTTTGAATCATACTCATAGCGCCACCTATTGGCAACAGGAAGTTACAGTCGCTCTATTTTGGCGTGCTACTCTTAGCAGGTTAACCAGATCAACTTCAAATTTGGTCAGCGTGGTGTTAAGAAGTTCCTGATGCCAGCCTGCAAAGCTTTTTAGCTTTCGTTGAGCGTACTTGCCGTGGCGACGCATCATTCGCCATGAAACAGGAAGTTGTTTTTCAAGGGCTAGATATGCTTGTAAATGAACTAAACTCGGCACACTCATTAACGGTGCTAAAATGTGTTAACGGATATGGTTTTTGTGCTTTGGTGTGGCAAGGGAGCTCGATAGCGCCCCCTACAAAATTTCAACGAAGCAGCCCTCGCAGTACGTTTCACCTAGATGTTCGAGATTTGGTAGGCACATGTATCACCCATAGACTTAACAAAAAGTCTCTTGGTGCCATGCTCTAAACCCAACAGGAAGTCGGCCATTTTGTTTTTTTTCATGTATTTTTGGCCATTTCCAGGCTCTGTACTTTAACGAACTAGTCCTACACACTTAACCCGATCAAGTTCAGATTTGGTCAGTACAATCTAAAGATCTTTGTGATGAAAAGTTGTTCAAATCGTGAGGTTTTTTGGAACGGCGTTGACGTGGCGTGGCGGAGAAATTACATGATTTGCCATTGAAAGACAAACTGTTGTAACTCGACTGTACTTGGTCAAATCTGCCCCAAACTTGATCTACTTCATAAGAGTTCAGGCCTGAAAACATCTACATGTTAATATTGACTCCTATTGATAGCGCCACCTATTGGAAACAGGAAGTCAGCATTATGTGACAAACATAATCCGATTCACATGACATTTACAACGTGTGGTCTACACTTGATAATGAGCAACATAATGCATGTTTAGCGTGTGTTCTCTAGCGCCACATAGCGGACACAGGAAGTTGTGAAAAAATTGAAATGCGTCATTTCCTGTGCCACTCAATCTACGCAGGAAATAACGTCTAACTTGTACGTGCAGTGTCCGATGGTCACTGAAATGTAGGGCTGCGTCGACCGGTGTCCCGCCAGTACCCCCGACGTGCGGGAAGGTGCGAGGGCCCGTTCATCGCTGCTTGCAGCTTTAATTATTATTATTATTCTTATTATTTTTAGGACAAAGTAATCGCAGTTTTGAGGGGCTAAACGTGCTCGGAAAATGAAAAAATTTTGCACATGTATCAGAACTGGTGAAAAATTTGATATTTTCTGGGTCTCTTGCTGGGATGTGACAAAATGGCTCGATAGCGCCCCCTACAAAATTGCTAACATTGAGCCCCTCGTTGTGGTTTCACCTAGAAGTATGAAATTTCACAGGTATATGCAACATGTTGAGACGTACAAAAAAGCCTCTTGGAGGTGTACCATAAACCCAACAGGAAGTCAGCCATATTGAATTGAATGTGTTATTTTAGGGTATTTTTTGCCATTTCCAGGCACTATACTTTAACGAACTAGTCCTAGAGTTGTAACCCGATCGACTTCAAATTTGGTCAGTACAGTCTTAAGACCTTTGTGATGAAAAGTTGTTCGAATCTTTCATTTTCATCGAACTATGTTGCCGTGGCGTGGCGGCAAAAAAGCGCCTTTCGCCAAAAAACAGGAAGTTGCTGTAACTTTGTCGTACATTAACCAATCTGCTCCAAATCTCTCATGCCTGATAAACATCCGTCCCTGATGACATCCACATGCACATTTTGGCTCGCAGTCATAGCGCCACCTACTGGCAACAGGAAATGTCATGTTTTGCATGCTGATGTACTCTGCCTCACAAACTAATCAGATCCACCTCAAATTAAGTCAGGAAAGCCTTAAGACCTTGATGATGCTTCCTTGTGAAGATTGTGAGGTTTCGTCGAATGGCGGCGCCGTGGCGGCATGGCGAATTTCGATGACTCGCCATTACAAAACAAACCTCTGTAACTCGACTCCAGATGGCCAGATCTTTTCCAAATTTCTGACGTTTGATGAGCGTCCCGACTTGAAGACATCTACAGGCACATTTTGAATCATACTCATAGCGCCACCTATTGGTAACAGGAAGTTACAGTCGCTCTATTTTGGCGTGCTACTCTTAGCAGGTTAACCAGATCCAACTCAAATTTGGTCAGCGTGGTGTTAAGAAGTTCTTGATGCCAGCCTGCAAAGCTTTTTAGCTTTCGTTGAGCGTACTTGCCGTGGCGACGCATCATTCGCCATGAAACAGGAAGTTGTTTTTCAAGGGCTAGATATGCTTGTAAATGAACTAAACTCGGCACACTCATTAACGGTGCTAAAATGTGTTAACGGTTATGGTTTTTGTGCTTTGGTGTGGCAAGGGAGCTCGATAGCGCCCCCTACAAAATTTCAACGATGCAGCCCTCGCAGTACGTTTCACCTAGATGTTCGAGATTTGGTAGGCACATGTATCACCCGTAGACTTAACAAAAAGTCTCTTAGTGCCATGCTCTAAACCTAACAGGAAGTCGGCCATCTTGATTTTTGTGTGAATGTTTCGTATATTTTTGGCCATTTACAGGCTTTGTACTTTAACGAACTAGTCCTACAGACTTAACCCGATCAACTTCAGATTTGGTCAGTACAATCTAAAGATCTTTGTGATGAAAAGTTGTTCAAATCGTGAGGTTTTTTGAAACGGCGTTGACGTGGCGTGGCGGAGAATTTACATGATTCGCCATTGAAAGACAAACTGTTGTAACTCGACTGCACTTGGTCAAATCTGCCCCAAACTTGATCTACTTCATAAGAGTTCAGGCCTGAAAACATCTACATGTTAATATTGACTCCTATTCATAGCGCCACCTATTGGAAACAGGAAGTCAGCGTTATGTGACAAACATAATCCGATTCACATGAAATTTACAATGTGTGGTCAACACTTGATAATGAGCAACATAATGCATGTTTAGCGTGTGTTCTCTAGCGCCACATAGCATACACAGGAAGTGGTGAAAAAATTGAAATGCGTCATTTCCTGTGCCGCTCAATGTACGCAGGAAATAACGTCTAACTTGTACGTGCAGTGTCCGATGGTCACTGAAATGTAGGGCTGCGTCGACCAGTGTCCCGCCAGTACCCCCGACGTGCGGGAAGGTGCGAGGGCCCGTTCATCGCTGCTTGTTATTGGCCACGCTGTCATGTAAAAATAAGCTCCATCTATGAGGGTAAGTTCCCACTAAAGCTTTGTAGAAACATCTGAAACGTAATGTGTTTGTTTTCTGATTTTGTATTGTATAGCATGGTCATTGGATAACTGACCTTTTATTTTAATAATCACATTTTATTAAGTTCATATTGATTTTTGTCTTTCTGTTTACCTGTCGGTTTCTCAGACATGCAGTCCTTACTTATGGGTTGTGGGACCAAGTCAGAGTGGACCATGGAACGGATTTCTACCTGAGTCTGTTCATCCAGGAAGTGTTGGCTGAGTACAGGCACAACCAGGAGAGATGGCCCTACCGCCAGACAAAGTCAACAAAAGTGAGATTCCATTAATGGATATTAATTCCATTAATGAATGATACATTTTAGGCCACTCCAGACTACACTACTTAAAAAAGGTTCCAGAGCATTTAAAAGAAAAGTCTATTGGCAGGGGTATTGGCGAATAGTGTTTTGTTTTCCAATATAAGTACAATGAACACAATGGTCTTTGCATATTAGGCTATGAGGTATGTTACGCTATACTGTGTCAGGGACACCTTACATTCTGGATTATTTCAGTAATACTTTTACACAAGGATCTTTTTCTTCAACGGAACCATATAGTAGAGAGGATTTGGCCTGAAATGAACCAGAGGGTCAATTATCCCATCAAAGCGGCTCTGGTTCAAATGATCGACCAAGAAACACTCCACATGGACGATCTGTTAACAAAGCTGCACATCCAATCTGAGCTGTCAGATCAGCAGCATTGGAATGCAGAGAGCAGTGCAGGCATGGAACGGCCATCGTA
>CAKAOJ020001664.1:0-78114 GCA_916701645.2 Sebastolobus alascanus | reverse complement strand
ACTATGACCTTTTTTTTATTTTTTCGACATACTATACTATGACTTTTTTTTATTTTTTCGACATACTATACTATGCCGTTTTTGGACATGCTATACTATGACGTTTTTTAATTTTTTCGACATAGTATACTATGACTTTTTATTTTTTCGACATACTAAACTATGACATTTTTTTAATTTTTTCGACATACTATACTATGAAATTTTTTTTAACTTTTTCGACATACTATACTATGACTTTTTTTTTATTTTTTCGTCATACTATACTATGAGCTTTTTTTAATTTTTTTTCGACAAACTATACTATGACTTTTTTTATTTTCGACATGCTATACTATGACTTTTTTTTATTTTTTCGTCATACTATACTATGAGCTTTTTTTTAATTTTTTTCGACAAACTATACTATGACTTTTTATATTTTCGACTTGCTATACTATGAGTTTATTTATTTTTTCGACATACTATACGATAACTTTTTTTTTTTATTTTTTGACATACTATACTATGTACTTTTTTTTATTTTTTTCGACATACTATACTATGACTTTTTTTTATTTTTTTGACATACTATACTATGACCTTTTTTTATTTTTTCGACATACTATACTATGACTCTTTTTTATTTTTTCGTCATACTATACTATGAGCTTTTTTTAATTTTTTTCGACAAACTATACTATGACTTTTTTTATTTTCGACATGCTATACTATGAGTTCATTTATTTTTTCGAAATACTATACTATGACATTTTTTTTATTTTTTCGACATACTATACTATGACTTTTTTAATTTTTTCGACATACTATGCTATGACTTTTTATATTTTCGACATGCTATACTATGAGTTTATTTATTTTTTCGACATACTATACTATAACTTTTTTTTTTTATTTTTTTGACATACTATACTATCTCTTTTTTTTATTTTTTTCGACATACTATACTATGATTTTTTTTTTTTTTTCGACATACTATACTATGCCTTTTTTGGATATGCTATACTATGATTTTTTTTTTTTTTTTCGACATACTATACTATGCCTTTTTTCGACATACTATGCTATGACTTTTTTTTTATTTTTTCGACATACTATACTATGAAATTTTTTTAATTTTTTCGACATACTATACTATGACATTTTTAATTTTTTCGACAAACTATACTATGACTTTTTATATTTTCGACTTGCTATACTATGAGTTTATTTATTTTTTCGACATACTATACTATAACTTTTTTTAAATTTTTTGACATATTATACTATGTCTTTTTTTAATTTTTTTCGACATACTATACTATGACTTTTTTTTATTTTTTCGACATACTATACCATGCCTTTTTTGGACATTCTATACTATGATTTTTTATTTTTTCGACATACTATACTATGTAATTTTTAAAAATTTTCGACATACTATACTATGACTTTTTTAATTTTTTCGACATACTATACTATGATCTTTTTTTATTTTTTCGACATACTATACTTTGACTTTTTTTAATTTTTTCGTCATACTATACTATAAGCTTTTTTTAATTTTTTTCGACAAACTATACTATGACTTTTTATATTTTCGACATGCTATACTATGAGATTATTTGTTTTTTCGACATATTGTACTATAATCTTTTTTATTTTTTTGACATACTATACTGTCTTTTTTTTTATATTCGACATACTATATTATGACTTTTTTTTTATTTTTTCGACATACTATACTATGAAATGTTTTTAATTTTTTCGACATACTATACTATGACTTTTTTTAATTTTTTGACATACTATACTATGACCTTTTTTAATTTTTTCGACATACTATTCTATGACCTTTTTTTATTTTTCGACATACTATACTATGACTTTTTTTTATTTTTTCGTCATACTATACTATGACTTTTTTTATTTTCGACTTGCTATACTATGAGGTTTATTTATTTTTTCGACATACTAAACTATAACTTTTTTTTAATTTTTTTGACATATATACTATGTCTTTTTTTTATTTTTTTCGACAAACTATACTATGACTTTTTATATTTTCGACTTGCTATACAATGAGTTCTATTATTTTTTCGACATACTATACTAATAACTTTTTTTTTAATTTTTTTTGACATAATATTACTATGTCTTTTTTTTTATTTTTTTTCGACATACTATACTATGACTTTTTTATTTTTCCGACTTACTATACCATGACTTCTTTAATTTTTTTCGAAAAAACTATACTATGACTTTTTATATTTTCGACATGCTATACTATAACTTTTTTTTCTTTTTTTCGACCTACTATACTATGAAATTTTTTTAATTTTTTCGAACATACTATACTATAACTTTTTTTTGTTTTTTTCGACATACTATACTATGAAATTTTTTTAATTTTTTCGACATACTATACTATGACCTTTTTTTATTTTTTCGACATACTATACTATGACTTTTTTTTATTTTTTCGTCATAATATACTATGAGCTTTTTTTTAATTTTTTTGGACAAACTATACTATGACTTTTTATATTTTCGACTTGCTATATTATGAGTTTATTTATTTTTTCGACATACTATACTATAACTTTTTTTAAATTTTTTTGACATACTATACTATGTCTTCTTTTAATTTTTTTCGACATACTATACTGTGACTTTTTATATTTTCGACTTGCTATACTATGAGTTTATTTATTTTTTCGACATACTATACGATAACTTTTTTTTTTTATTTTTTGACATACTATACTATGTACTTTTTTTATTTTTTTCGACATACTATACTATGACTTTTTTTTATTTTTTTGACATACTATACTATGACCTTTTTTTATTTTTTCGACATACTATACTATGACTCTTTTTTATTTTTTCGTCATACTATACTATGAGCTTTTTTTAATTTTTTTCGACAAACTATACTATGACTTTTTTTATTTTCGACATGCTATACTATGAGTTCATTTATTTTTTCGAAATACTATACTATGACATTTTTTTTATTTTTTCGACATACTATACTATCACTTTTTTAATTTTTTCGACATACTATGCTATGACTTTTTATATTTTCGACATGCTATACTATGAGTTTATTTATTTTTTCGACATACTATACTATAACTTTTTTTTTTTATTTTTTTGACATACTATACTATCTCTTTTTTTTATTTTTTTCGACATACTATACTATGATTTTTTTTTTTTTTTCGACATACTATACTATGCCTTTTTTGGACATGCTATACTATGATTTTTTTTTTTCTTTTTCGACATACTATACTATGCCTTTTTTTGACATACTATGCAATGACTTTTTTTTTATTTTTTCGACATACTATACTATGAAATTTTTTTAATTTTTTCGACATACTATACTATGACATTTTTAATTTTTTCGACAAACTATACTATGACTTTTTATATTTTCGACTTGCTATACTATGAGTTTATTTATTTTTTCGACATACTATACTATAACTTTTTTTAAATTTTTTGACATATTATACTATGTCTTTTTTTAATTTTTTTCGACATACTATACTATGACTTTTTTTTATTTTTTCGACATACTATACCATGCCTTTTTTGGACATTCTATACTATGATTTTTTATTTTTTCGACATACTATACTATGTAATTTTTAAAAATTTTCGACATACTATACTATGACTTTTTTAATTTTTTCGACATACTATACTATGATCTTTTTTTATTTTTTCGACATACTATACTTTGACTTTTTTTAATTTTTTCGTCATACTATACTATAAGCTTTTTTTAATTTTTTTCGACAAACTATACTATGACTTTTTATATTTTCGACATGCTATACTATGAGATTATTTGTTTTTTCGACATATTGTACTATAATATTTTTTATTTTTTTGACATACTATACTGTCTTTTTTTTTATATTCGACATACTATATTATGACTTTTTTTTTATTTTTTCGACATACTATACTATGAAATGTTTTTAATTTTTTCGACATACTATACTATGACTTTTTTTAATTTTTTGACATACTATACTATGACCTTTTTTAATTTTTTCGACATACTATTCTATGACCTTTTTTTATTTTTTCGACATACTATACTATGACTTTTTTTTATTTTTTCGTAATACTATACTATGACTTTTTTTATTTTCGACTTGCTATACTATGAGTTTATTTATTTTTTCGACATACTAAACTATAACTTTTTTTTAATTTTTTTGACATATTATACTATGTCTTTTTTTATTTTTTTCGACAAACTATACTATGACTTTTTATATTTTCGACTTGCTATACAATGAGTTTATTTATTTTTTCGACATACTATACTATAACTTTTTTTTTAATTTTTTTGACATAATATACTGTCTTTTTTTTTATTTTTTTTCGACATACTATACTATGACTTTTTTTATATTTCCGACTTACCATACCATGACTTTTTAATTTTTTTCGAAAAACTATACTATGACTTTTTATATTTTCGACATGCTATACTATAACTTTTTTTTCTTTTTTTCGACCTACTATACTATGAAATTTTTTTAATTTTTTCGACATACTATACTATGACCTTTTTTTATTTTTTCGACATACTATACTATGACTTTTTTTTAATTTTTTCGTCATACTATACTATGAGCTTTTTTTTAATTTTTTTGGACAAACTATACTATGACTTTTCATATTTTCGACTTGCTATATTATGAGTTTATTTATTTTTTCGACATACTATACTATAACTTTTTTTAAATTTTTTTGACATACTATACTATGTCTTCTTTTAATTTTTTTCGACATACTATACTGTGACTTTTTATATTTTCGACTTGCTATACTATGAGTTTATTTATTTTTTCGACATACTATACTATAACTTTTTTTAAATTTTTTTGACATACTATACTATGTCTTTTTTTAATTTTTTTCGACATACTATACTATGACTTTTTTTTATTTTTTCGACATACTATACTATGCCTTTTTTGGACATGCTATACTGTGACGTTTTTTTATTTTTTCGACATAGTATACTATGACTTTTTTAATTTTTTCGACATACTATACTATAACTTTTTTTTCTTTTTTTCGACCTACTATACTATGAAATTTTTTTAATTTTTTCGACATACTATACTATGACCTTTTTTTTATTTTTTCGACATACTATACTATGACTTTTTTTTATTTTTTCGACATACTATACTATGCCGTTTTTGGACATGCTATACTATGACGTTTTTTAATTTTTTCGACATAGTATACTATGACTTTTTATTTTTTCGACATACTAAACTATGACATTTTTTTAATTTTTTCGACATACTATACTATGAAATTTTTTTTAATTTTTTTGACATATTATACTATGTCTTTTTTTATTTTTTTCGACAAACTATACTATGACTTTTTATATTTTCGACTTGCTATACAATGAGTTTATTTATTTTTTCGACATACTATACTATAACTTTTTTTTTAATTTTTTTGACATAATATACTATGTCTTTTTTTTTATTTTTTTTCGACATACTATACTATGACTTTTTTTATTTTTCCGAGTTACTATACCATGACTTTTTAATTTTTTTCGAAAAACTATACTATGACTTTTTATATTTTCGACATGCTATACTATAACTTTTTTTTCTTTTTTTCGACCTACTATACTATGAAATTTTTTTAATTTTTTCGACATACTATACTATAACTTTTTTTTCTTTTTTTCGACCTACTATACTATGAAATTTTTTAAATTTTTTCGACATACTATACTATGACCTTTTTTTATTTTTTCGACATACTATACTATGACTTTTTTTTATTTTTTCGTCATACTATACTATGAGCTTTTTTTAAATTTTTTTGGACAAACTATACTATGACTTTTTATATTTTCGACTTGCTATATTATGAGTTTATTTATTTTTTCGACATACTATACTATAACTTTTTTTAAATTTTTTTGACATACTATACTATGTCTTCTTTTAATTTTTTTCGACATACTATACTGTGACTTTTTATATTTTTGACTTGCTATACTATGAGTTTATTTATTTTTTCGACATACTATACTATAACTTTTTTTAAATTTTTTTGACATACTATACTATGTCTTTTTTTAATTTTTTTCGACATACTATACTATGACTTTTTTTTATTTTTTCGACATACTATACTATGCCTTTTTTGGACATGCTATACTGTGACGTTTTTTTATTTTTTCGACATAGTATACTATGACTTTTTTAATTTTTTCGACATACTATACTATAACTTTTTTTTCTTTTTTTCGACCTACTATACTATGAAATTTTTTTAATTTTTTCGACATACTATACTATGACCTTTTTTTATTTTTTCGACATACTATACTATGACTTTTTTTTATTTTTTCGTCATACTATACTATGAGCTTTTTTTTAATTTTTTTGGACAAACTATACTATGACTTTTTATATTTTCGACTTGCTATATTATGAGTTTATTTATTTTTTCGACATACTATACTATAACTTTTTTTAAATTTTTTTGACATACTATACTATGTCTTCTTTTAATTTTTTTCGACATACTATACTGTGACTTTTTATATTTTTGGACTTGCTATACTATGAGTTTATTTATTTTTTCGACATACTATACTATAACTTTTTTTAAATTTTTTTGACATACTATACTATGTCTTTTTTTAATTTTTTTCGACATACTATACTATGCCTTTTTTCGACATACTATACTATAGTTTTTTTTAATTTTTTTGACATACTATACTATGTCTTTTTTTTTATTTTTTTCGACAAATTATACTATGACTTTTTATATTTTCGATTTGCTAAACTATGAGTTTATTCATTTTTTCGACATACTATACTATAACTTTTTTTCAATTTTTTTGACATAATATACTATGTCTTTTTTTTTATTTTTTTCGACATACTATAATATGACTTTTTTTCATTTTTCCGACATACTATACCATGACTTTTTAATTTTTTTCGACAAACTATACTATGACTTTTTATATTTTCGACTTGCTATACTATGAATTTATTTATTTTTTCGACATGCTATACTATAACTTTTTTTTCTTTTTTTCGACCTATTATACTATGACTTTTTTAAAATTTTTTCGACATACTATACTATGCCTTTTTTTGACATGCTATACTATGAAATTTTTGTAATTTTTTCGACATAGTATACTATGAGCTTTTTTTTAATTTTTTTCGACAAACTATACTATGTCTTCTTTTAATTTTTTTCGACATACTATACTATGACTTTTTATATTTTCGACTTGCTATACTATGAGTTTATTTATTTTTTCGACATACTATACTATAACTTTTTTTAAATTTTTTTGACATACTATACTATGTCTTTTTTTTATTTTTTCGACATACTATACTATGCCTTTTTTGGACATGCTATACTGTGACGTTTTTTTATTTTTTCGACATAGTATACTATGACTTTTTTAATTTTTTCGACATACTATACTATGACCTTTTTTTATTTTTTCGACATACTATACTATGCCTTTTTTGGACATGCTATACTATGACCTTTTTTTATTTTTTCGACATACTATACTATGACTTTTATTTAATTTTTTTGTCATACTATACTATGAGTTTTTTCTTAATTTTTTTCGACAAACTATACTATGACTTTTTATATTTTCGACTTGCTATACTATGAGTTTATTTATTTTTTCGACATTCTATACTATAACTTTTTTTTAATTTTTTTGACATACTATACTATGTCTTTTTTTTTCTTTTTTTCGACAAATTATACTATGACTTTTTATATTTTCGATTTGCTATACTATGAGTTTATTCATTTTTTCGACATACTATACTATAACTTTTTTTTAATTTTTTTGACATAATATACTATGTCTTTTTTTTTATTTTTTTCGACATACTATACTATGACTTTTTTTTATTTTTCCGACATACTATACCATGACTTTTTAATTTTTTTCGACAAACTATACTATGACTTTTTATATTTTCGACTTGCTATACTATGAGTTTATTTATTTTTTCGACATACTATACTATAACTTTTTTTTTTATTTTTTGACATACTATACTATGTATTTTTTTTATTTTTTTCGATATACTATACTATGACTTTTTTTTATTTTTTTGACATACTATACTATAACCTTTTTTTATTTTTTCGACATACTATATTATGACTCTTTTTTATTTTTTCGTCATACTATACTATGAGCTTTTTTTAATTTTTTTCGACAAACTATACTATGACTTTTTATATTTTCGACTTGCTATTCTATGAGTTTATTTATTTTTTCGACATACTATACTATGAAATTTTTTTAATTTTTTCGACATACTATACTATGACCTTTTTTTATTTTTTCGACATACTATACTATGACTTTTTTTTATTGTTTCGTCATACTATACTTTGAGCTTTTTTTTTATTTTTTTGGAAAACTATACTATGACTTTTTATATTTTCGACTTGCTATACTATGAGTTTATTTATTTTTTCGACATACTATACTATAACTTTTTTTAAATTTTTTTGACATACTATACTATGTCTTTTTTTAATTTTTTTCGACATACTATACTACGACTTTTTATATTTTCGACTTGCTATACTATGAGTTTATTTATTTTTTCGACATACTATACTATAACTTTTTTAAATTTTTTTTGACATACTATACTATGTCTTTTTTTAATTTTTTTCGACATACTATACTATGACTTTTTTTTATTTTTTCAACATACTATACTTTGCCTTTTTTTGACATACTATGACCTTTTTTTATTTTTTCGACATACTATACTATGACTTTTATTTAATTTTTTTGTCATACTATACTATGAGTTTTTTCTTAATTTTTTTCGACAAACTATACTATGACTTTATATTTTCGACTTGCTATACTATGAGTTTATTTACTTTTTTGACATACTATACTGTCTTTTTTTTTATTTTTTTCGACAAATTATACTATGACTTTTTATATTTTCGATTTGCTATACTATGAGTTCATTCATTTTTTCAACATACTATACTATAACTTTTTTTAAATTTTTTTGACATAATATACTATTTCTTTTTTTAATTTTTTTCGACATACTACACTATGACTTTTTTTTTTTTTTTTGACATACTATACTATGACCTTTTTTTATTTTTTTTGTCATACTATACCATGAGTTTTTTCTTAATTTTTTTCGACAAACTATACTATGACTTTTTATATTTTCGACTTGATATACTATGAGTTTATTTATTTTTTCGACATTCTATACTATGACTTTTTTTTATTTTTCCGACATACTATACCATGACTTTTTAATTTTTTTAGACAAACTATACTATGAATTTTTATATTTTCGACTTGCTATACTATGAGTTTATTTATTTTTTCGACATACTATACTATGAAATTTTTTTTAATTTTTTCGACATACTATAGTATGACCTTTTTTTTTATTTTTTCGACATACTATACTATGACTCTTTTTTATTTTTTCGTCATACTATACTATGACTTTTTTTTATTTTTTTGACATACTATACTATGACCTTTTTTTATTTTTTCGACATACTATACTATGACTCTTTTTATTTTTTCGTCATACTATACTATGAGCTTTTTTTAATTTTTTTCGACAAACTATACTATGACTTTTTTTATTTTCGACATGCTATACTGTGAGTTTATTTATTTTTTCGACATACTATACTATGAAATTTTTTTAATTTTTTCGACATACTATACTATGACTTTTTTAATTTTTTCGACATACTATACTATGAGTTTTTTCTTAATTTTTTTCGACAAACTATACTATGACTTTTTATATTTTCGACTTGCTATACTATGAGTTTATTTATTTTTTCGACATTCTATACTATAACTTTTTTTTAATTTTTTTGACATACTATACTATGTCTTTTTTTTTATTTTTTTCGACAAATTATACTATGACTTTTTATATTTTCGATTTGCTATACTATGAGTTTATTCATTTTTTCGACATACTATACTATAACTTTTTTTTTATTTTTTTGACATAATATACTATGTCTTTTTTTTTATTTTTTTCGACATACTATACTATGACTTTTTTTTATTTTTCCGACATACTATACCATGACTTTTTAATTTTTTTCGACAAACTATACTATGACTTTTTATATTTTCGACTTGCTATACTATGAGTTTATTTATTTTTTCGACATATTATACTATAACTTTTTTTTTTTATTTTTTGACATACTATACTATGTATTTTTTTTATTTTTTTCGACATACTATACTATGACTTTTTTTTATTTTTTTGACATACTATACTATGACCTTTTTTTATTTTTTTGACATACTATACTATGACTTTTTTATTTTTTCGTCATACTATACTATGAGCTTTTTTTAATTTTTTTCGACAAACTATACTATGACTTTTTATATTTTCGACTTGCTATACTATGAGTTTATTTATTTTTTCGACATACTATACTATAACTTTTTTTTAATTTTTTTGACATACTATACTATGTCTTTTTTTTTATTTTTTTCGACAAATTATACTATGACTTTTTATATTTTCGATTTGCTATACTATGAGTTTATTCATTTTTTCGACATACTATACTATAACTTTTTTTTAATTTTTTTGACATAATATACTATGTCTTTTTTTTTAAATTTTTTTCGACATACTATACTATGACTTTTTTTTTATTTTTCCGACATACTATACCATGACTTTTTAATTTTTTTCGACAAACTATACCATGACTTTTTATATTTTCGACTTGCTATACTATGAGTTTATTTATTTTTTCGACATACTATACTATGAAATTTTTTTAATTTTTTCGACATACTATACTATGACCTTTTTTTATTTTTTCGACATACTATACTATGACTTTTTTTTATTTTTTCGTCATACTATACTTTGAGCTTTTTTTTTTATTTTTTTGGACAAACTATACTATGACTTTTTATATTTTCGACTTGCTATACTATGAGTTTATTTATTTTTTCGACATACTATACTATAATTTTTTTTAAATTTTTTTGACATACTATACTATGTCTTTTTTTAATTTTTTTCGACATACTATACTATGACTTTTTATATTTTCGACTTGCTATACTATGAGTTTATTTATTTTTTCGACATACTATACTACAACTTTTTTAAAAAATTTTTGACATACTATACTATGTCTTGTTTTAATTTTTTTCGACATACTATACTATGACTTTTTTTTATTTTTTTAAACATACTATACTATGCCTTTTTTTGGACATGCTATACTGTGACGTTTTTTTATTTTTTCGACATAGTATACTATGACTTTTTTAATTTTTTCGACATACTATACTATGACCTTTTTTTATTTTTTCGACATACTATACTATGACTTTTATTTAATTTTTTTGTCATACTATACTATGAGTTTTTATATTTTCGACTTGCTATACTATGAGTTTATTTATTTTTTTGACATACTATACTATGTCTTTTTTTTTATTTTTTTCGACAAATTATACTATGACTTTTTATATTTTCGATTTGCTATACTATGAGTTTATTCATTTTTTCGACATACTATACTATAACTTTTTTTACATTTTTTTGACATAATATACTATGTCTTTTTTTAAATTTTTTTCGACATACTATACTATGACTTTTTTTTTTTTTTTTTGACATACTATACTATGACCTTTTTTTATTTTTTCGACATACTATACTATGACTCTTTTTTATTTTTTCGTCATACTATACTATGAGCTTTTTTTAATTTTTTTCGACAAACTATACTATGACTTTTTATATTTTCGACTTGCTATACTATGAGTTTATTTATTTTTTCGACATACTATACTATAACTTTTTTTTAATTTTTTTGACATACTAAACTATGTCTTTTTTTTTTTTTTTTTTCGACAAATTATACTATGACTTTTTATATATTCGATTTGCTATACTATGAGTTTATTCATTTTTTCGACATACTATACTATAACTTTTTTTTAATTTTTTTGACATAATATACTATGTCTTTTTTTTTTATTTTTTTCGACATACTATACTATGACTTTTTTTTATTTTTCCGACATACTATACCATGACTTTTTAATTTGTTTCGACAAACTATACTATGACTTTTTATATTTTCGACTTGCTATACTATGAGTTTATTTATTTTTTCGACATACTATACTATGAAATTTTTTTAATTTTTTCGACATACTATACTATGACCTTTTTTTATTTTTTCGACATACTATACTATGACTTTTTTTTATTTTTTCGTCATACTATACTATGAGCTTTTTTTAATTTTTTTGGACAAACTATACTATGACTTTTTATATTTTCGACTTGCTATACTATGAGTTTATTTATTTTTTCGACATACTATACTATAACTTTTTTTTAATTTTTTTCGACATACTATACTATGTCTTTTTTTTAAATTTTTTTCGACATACCATACTATGACTTTTTATATTTTGGACTTGCTATACTATGAGTTTATTTATTTTTTCGACATATTATACTATAACTTTTTTTAAATTTTTTTGACATACTATACTATGTCTTTTTTTAATTTTTTTTGACATACTATACTATGACTTTTTTTTATTTTTTCAACATACTATACTATGACTTTTTTGGACATGCTATACTGTGACGTTTTTTTATTTTTTCGACATAGTATACTGTGACTTTTTTAATTTTTTCGACATACTATACTATGACCTTTTTTTATTTTTTCGACATACTATACTATGACTTTTATTTAATTTTTTTGTCATACTATACTATGAGTTTTTTCTTAATTTTTTTCGACAAACTATACTATGACTTTTTATATTTTCGACTTGCTATACTATGAGTTCATTTATTTTTTCGACATACTATACTATAACTTTTTTTTAATTTTTTTGACATACTATACTATGTCTTTTTTTTTATTTTTTTCGACAAATTATACTATGACTTTTTATATTTTCGATTTGCTATACTATGAGTTTATTCATTTTTTCGACATACTATACTATGACTTTTTTTTATTTTTTTGACATACTATACTATGACCTTTTTTTATTTTTTCGACATACTATACTATGACTCTTTTTTATTTTTTCGTCATACTATACTATGAGCTTTTTTTAATTTTTTTCGACAAACTATACTATGACTTTTTTTATTTTCGACATGCTATACTGTGAGTTTATTTATTTTTTCGACATACTATACTATGACATTTTTTTATTTTTTTCTATATACTATACTATGACTTTTTTTTTATTATTTTCGACAAAATATACTATGAGTTTATTTATTTTTTCGACATACTATACTATAACTTTTTTTTTTTATTTTTTGACATACTATACTATGTATTTTTTTTAATTTTTTTCGACATACTATACTATGACTTTTCTTTTATTTTTTTGACATACTATACTATGACCTTTTTTTATTTTTTCGACATACTATACTATGACTCTTTGTTATTTTTTCGTCATACTATACTATGAGCTTTTTTTAATTTTTTTCGACAAACTATACTATGACTTTTTATATTTTCGACTTGCTATACTATGAGTTTATTTATTTTTTCGACATACTATACTATAACTTTTTTTTAATTTTTTTGACATAATATACTATGTCTTTTTTTTATTTTTTTTCGACATACTATACTATGACTTTTTTTTTATTTTTCCGACATACTATACCATGACTTTTTAATTTTTTTCGACAAACTATACTATGACTTTTTATATTTTCGATTTGCTATACTATGAGTTTATTTATTTTTTCGACATACTATACTATGAAATTTTTTTAATTTTTTCGACATACTATACTATGACCTTTTTTTATTTTTTTTGACATACTATACTATGACTTTTTTTTATTTTTTCGTCATACTATACTTTGAGCTTTTTTTTTTATTTTTTTGGACAAACTATATTATGACTTTTTATATTTTCGACTTGCTATACTATGAGTTTATTTATTTTTTCGACATACTATACTATAACTTTTTTAAAAAAATTTTGACATACTATACTATGTCTTGTTTTAATTTTTTTCGGCATACTATACTATGACTTTTTTTTATTTTTTTAAACATACTATACTATGCCTTTTTTTGGACATGCTATACTGTGACGTTTTTTTTTTTCTTCGACATAGTATACTATGACTTTTTTAATTTTTTCGACATACTATACTATGACCTTTTTTATTTTTTCGACATACTATACTATGACTTTTATTTAATTTTTTTGTCATACTATACTATGAGTTTTTTCTTAATTTTTTTCGACAAACTATACTATGACTTTTTATATTTTCGACTTGCTATACTATGAGTTTATTTATTTTTTTGACATACTATACTATGTCTTTTTTTTTATTTTTTTCGACAAATTATACTATGACTTTTTATATTTTCGATTTGCTATACTATGAGTTTTTTTTTTTTTTTTTTTTTTTTTTTTTTTTTTTTTTTTTTTTTTTTTTTTTTTTTTTTTTTTTTTTTTTTTTTTTTTTTTTTTTTTTTTTTTTTTTTTTTTTTTTTTTTTTTTTTTTTTTTTTTTTTTTTTTTTTTTTTTTTTTTTTTTTTTTTTTTTTTTTTTTTTTTTTTTTTTTTTTTTTTTTTTTTTTTTTTTTTTTTTTTTTTTTTTTTTTTTTTTTTTTTTTTTTTTTTTTTTTTTTTTTTTTTTTTTTTTTTTTTTTTTTTTTTTTTTTTTTTTTTTTTTTTTTTTTTTTTTTTTTTTTTTTTTTTTTTTTTTTTTTTTTTTTTTTTTTTTTTTTTTTTTTTTTTTTTTTTTTTTTTTTTTTTTTTTTTTTTTTTTTTTTTTTTTTTTTTTTTTTTTTTTTTTTTTTTTTTTTTTTTTTTTTTTTTTTTTTTTTTTTTTTTTTTTTTTTTTTTTTTTTTTTTTTTTTTTAATTTTTTCGACAAACTATACTATGACTTTTATATTTTCGACTTGCTATACTATGAGTTTATTTATTTTTTCGACATACTATACTATGAAATTTTTTTAATTTTTTCGACATACTATACTAGACCTTTTTTTTATTTTTTCGACATACTATACTATGACTTTTTTTTATTTTTTCGTCATACTATACTATGAGCTTTTTTTAATTTTTTTGGACAAACTATACTATGACTTTTTATATTTTCGACTTGCTATACTATGAGTTTATTTATTTTTTCGACATACTATACTATAACTTTTTTTTAATTTTTTTCGACATACTATACTATGTCTTTTTTTTAAATTTTTTTCGACATACCATACTATGACTTTTTATATTTTGGACTTGCTATACTATGAGTTTATTTATTTTTTCGACATATTATACTATAACTTTTTTTAAATTTTTTCGACATACTATACTGTGAATTTTTTTAATTTTTTTGACATACTATACTATGACTTTTTTTTTATTTTTTCAACATACTATACTATGCCTTTTTTTTGACATGCTATACTGTGACGTTTTTTTTTTTCTTCGACATAGTATACTATGACTTTTTTAATTTTTTCGACATACTATACTATGACCTTTTTTATTTTTTCGACATACTATACTATGACTTTTATTTAATTTTTTTGTCATACTATACTATGAGTTTTTTCTTAATTTTTTTCGACAAACTATACTATGACTTTTTATATTTTCGACTTGCTATACTATGAGTTTATTTATTTTTTTGACATACTATACTATGTCTTTTTTTTTTTTTTTTCGACAAATTATACTATGACTTTTTATATTTTCGATTTGCTATACTATGAGTTTATTCATTTTTTCGACATACTATACTCTAACTTTTTTTAAATTTTTTTGACATAATATACTATGTCTTTTTTTTAATTTTTTTCGACATACTATACTATGACTTTTTTTTTTTTTTTTACATACTATACTATGACCTTTTTTTATTTTTTCGACATAATATAATATGACTATTTTTTATTTTTTTCGTCATACTATACTATGAGCTTTTTTTAATTTTTTTCGACAAACTATACTATGACTTTTTATATTTTCGACTTGCTATACTATGAGTTTATTTATTTTTTCGACATACTATACTATAACTTTTTTTTTTTATTTTTTGACATACTATACTATGTATTTTTTTTTATTTTTTTCGACATACTATACTATGACTTTTCTTTTATTTTTTTGACATACTATACTATGACCTTTTTTTATTTTTTCGACATACTATACTATGACTCTTTGTTATTTTTTCGTCATACTATACTATGAGCTTTTTTTAATTTTTTTCGACAAACTATACTATGACTTTTTATATTTTCGACTTGCTATACTATGAGTTTATTTATTTTTTCGACATACTATACTATAACTTTTTTTTAATTTTTTTGACATAATATACTATGTCTTTTTTTTATTTTTTTTCGACATACTATACTATGACTTTTTTTTTATTTTTCCGACATACTATACCATGACTTTTTAATTTTTTTCGACAAACTATACTATGACTTTTTATATTTTCGATTTGCTATACTATGAGTTTATTTATTTTTTCGACATACTATACTATGAAATTTTTTTAATTTTTTCGACATACTATACTATGACCTTTTTTTATTTTTTTTGACATACTATACTATGACTTTTTTTTATTTTTTCGTCATACTATACTTTGAGCTTTTTTTTTTATTTTTTTGGACAAACTATATTATGACTTTTTATATTTTCGACTTGCTATACTATGAGTTTATTTATTTTTTCGACATACTATACTATAACTTTTTTAAAAAAATTTTGACATACTATACTATGTCTTGTTTTAATTTTTTTCGGCATACTATACTATGACTTTTTTTTATTTTTTTAAACATACTATACTATGCCTTTTTTTGGACATGCTATACTGTGACGTTTTTTTTTTTCTTCGACATAGTATACTATGACTTTTTTAATTTTTTCGACATACTATACTATGACCTTTTTTTATTTTTTCGACATACTATACTATGACTTTTATTTAATTTTTTTTGTCATACTATACTATGAGTTTTTTCTTAATTTTTTTCGACAAACTATACTATGACTTTTTATATTTTCGACTTGCTATACTATGAGTTTATTTATTTTTTTGACATACTATACTATGTCTTTTTTTTTATTTTTTTCGACAAATTATACTATGACTTTTTATATTTTCGATTTGCTATACTATGAGTTTATTCATTTTTTCGACATACTATACTCTAACTTTTTTTAAATTTTTTTGACATAATATACTATGTCTTTTTTTTAATTTTTTTCGACATACTATACTATGACTTTTTTTTTTTTTTTTTGACATACTATACTATGACCTTTTTTTATTTTTTCGACATACTATACTATGACTCTTTTTTATTTTTTCGTCATACTATACTATGAGCTTTTTTTAATTTTTTCGACATACTATACTATGACCTTTTTCTTTTTCTCGACATACTATACTATGACTTTTATTAATTTTTTGTCATACTATACTATGAGTTTTTTCTTAATTTTTTTCGACAAACTATACTATGACATTTTATATTTTCGACTTGCTTTACTATGAGTTTATATTATTTTTTTGACATTCTATACCTATGTCTTTTTTTTTATTTTTTTCGACCAAATTATACTATGACTTTTTATATTTTCGATTGCTATTACTATGAGTTTATTCATTTTTTCGGACATACTATACTCTAACTTTTTTTAAATTTTTTGACATAATATACTATGTCTTTTTTTTACATTTTTTCGAATACTATACTATGACTTTTTTTTTTTTTTTTTTGACCATACTATACTATGACCTTTTTTTATTTTTTCGACATACTATACTAGGACTCCTTTTTTATTTTTTCGTCTACTACTATGAGCTTTTTTTAATTTTTTTCGACAAACTATACTATGACTTTTTATATTTTCGACTTGCTATACTATGAGTTTATTTATTTTTTTCGACATACTATACTATAACTTTTTTTTAATTTTTTTGACATACTATACTATGTCTTTTTTTTTTATTTTTTTCGACAAATTATACTATGACTTTTTATATTTTCGATTTGCTATACTATGAGTTTATTCATTTTTTCGACATACTATACTCTAACTTTTTTTAAATTTTTTTGACATAATATACTATGTCTTTTTTTTAATTTTTTTCGACATCCTATACTATGACTTTTTTTTTT
The DNA here is from genome assembly GCA_916701645.2 of Sebastolobus alascanus. Lineage (NCBI taxonomy): Eukaryota > Metazoa > Chordata > Actinopteri > Perciformes > Sebastidae > Sebastolobus > Sebastolobus alascanus. The sequence continues at coordinate 59,822 of CAKAOJ020001664.1, read as the reverse complement.
TTTTTTTGACATACTATACTATGACCTTTTTTTATTTTTTCGACATACTATACTATGACTCTTTTTTATTTTTTCGTCATACTATACTATGAGCTTTTTTTAATTTTTTTCGACAAACTATACTAAGACTTTTTTATATTTTCGACTTGCTATACTATGAGTTTATTTATTTTTTCGACATACTATACTATAACTTTTTTTTAATTTTTTTGACATACTATACTATGTCTTTTTTTTTTATTTTTTTCGACAAATTATACTATGACTTTTTATATTTTCGATTTGCTATACTATGAGTTTATTCATTTTTTCGACATACTATACTATAACTTTTTTTTAATTTTTTTGACATAATATACTATGTCTTTTTTTTTATTTTTTTCGACATACTATACTATGACTTTTTTTTATTTTTCCGACATACTATACCATGACTTTTTAATTTGTTTCGACAAACTATACTATGACTTTTTATATTTTCGACTTGCTATACTATGAGTTTATTTATTTTTTCGACATACTATACTATGAAATTTTTTTAATTTTTTCGACATACTATACTATGACCTTTCTTTATTTTTTCGACATACTATACTATGAGCTTTTTTTAATTTTTTTGGACAAACTATACTATGACTTTTTATATTTTCGACTTGCTATACTATGAGTTTATTTATTTTTTCGACATACTACACTATAACTTTTTTTAAATTTTTTTGACATAATATACTATGTTTTTTTTTTATTTTTTTCGACATACTATACCATAACTTTTTAATTTTTTTCGACAAACTATACTATGAATTTTTATATTTTCGACTTGCTATACTATGAGTTTATTTATTTTTTCGACATGCTATACTATAACTTTTTTTTCTTTTTTTCGACCTACTATACTATGACTTTTTTAAAATTTTTTCGACATACTATACTATGCCTTTTTTGGACAAGCTATACTATGAAATTTTTGTAATTTTTTCGACATACTATACTATGACCTTTTTTTATTTTTTTGACATACTATACTATGACTTTTTTTTATTTTTTCGTCATACTATACTTTGAGCTTTTTTTTTTATTTTTTTGGACAAACTATATTATGACTTTTTATATTTTCGACTTGCTATACTATGAGTTTATTTATTTTTTCGACATACTATACTATAACTTTTTTAAAAAAATTTTGACATACTATACTATGTCTTGTTTTAATTTTTTTCGGCATACTACACTATGACTTCTTTTTATTTTTTTAAACATACTATACTATGCCTTTTTTTGGACATGCTATACTGTGACGTTTTTTTTTTTCTTCGACATAGTATACTATGACTTTTTTAATTTTTTCGACATACTATACTATGACCTTTTTTTATTTTTTCGACATACTATACTATGACTTTTATTTAATTTTTTTGTCATACTATACTATGAGTTTTTTCTTAATTTTTTTCGACAAACTATACTATGACTTTTTATATTTTCGACTTGCTATACTATGAGTTTATTTATTTTTTTGACATACTATACTATGTCTTTTTTTTTATTTTTTTCGACAAATTATACTATGACTTTTTATATTTTCGATTTGCTATACTATGAGTTTATTCATTTTTTCGACATACTATACTCTAACTTTTTTTAAATTTTTTTGACATAATATACTATGTCTTTTTTTTAATTTTTTTCGACATACTATACTATGACTTTTTTTTTTTTTTTTTGACATACTATACTATGACCTTTTTTTATTTTTTCGACATACTATACTATGACTCTTTTTTATTTTTTCGTCATACTATACTATGAGCTTTTTTTAATTTTTTTCGACAAACTATACTATGACTTTTTATATTTTCGACTTGCTATACTATGAGTTTATTTATTTTTTCGACATACTATACTATAACTTTTTTTTAATTTTTTTGACATACTATACTATGTCTTTTTTTTTTATTTTTTTCGACAAATTATACTATGACTTTTTATATTTTCGATTTGCTATACTATGAGTTTATTCATTTTTTCGACATACTATACTCTAACTTTTTTTAAATTTTTTTGACATAATATACTATGTCTTTTTTTTAATTTTTTTCGACATACTATACTATGACTTTTTTTTTTTTTTTTGACATACTATACTATGACCTTTTTTTATTTTTTCGACATACTATACTATGACTCTTTTTTATTTTTTCGTCATACTATACTATGAGCTTTTTTTAATTTTTTTCGACAAACTATACTATGACTTTTTATATTTTCGACTTGCTATACTATGAGTTTATTTATTTTTTCGACATACTATACTATAACTTTTTTTTAATTTTTTTGACATACTATACTATGTCTTTTTTTTTTATTTTTTTCGACAAATTATACTATGACTTTTTATATTTTCGATTTGCTATACTATGAGTTTATTCATTTTTTCGACATACTATACTATAACTTTTTTTTAATTTTTTTGACATAATATACTATGTCTTTTTTTTTATTTTTTTCGACATACTATACTATGACTTTTTTTTATTTTTCCGACATACTATACCATGACTTTTTAATTTGTTTCGACAAACTATACTATGACTTTTTATATTTTCGACTTGCTATACTATGAGTTTATTTATTTTTTCGACATACTATACTATGAAATTTTTTTAATTTTTTCGACATACTATACTATGACCTTTCTTTATTTTTTCGACATACTATACTATGAGCTTTTTTTAATTTTTTTGGACAAACTATACTATGACTTTTTATATTTTCGACTTGCTATACTATGAGTTTATTTATTTTTTCGACATACTATACTATAACTTTTTTTAAATTTTTTTGACATAATATACTATGTTTTTTTTTTATTTTTTTCGACATACTATACCATAACTTTTTAATTTTTTTCGACAAACTATACTATGACTTTTTATATTTTCGACTTGCTATACTATGAGTTTATTTATTTTTTCGACATGCTATACTATAACTTTTTTTTCTTTTTTTCGACCTACTATACTATGACTTTTTTTTAATTTTTTCGACATACTATACTATGCCTTTTTTGGACAAGCTATACTATGAAATTTTTGTAATTTTTTCGACATAGTATACTTTGACTTTTTTTAATTTTTTCGACATACTATACTATGACCTTTTTTTATTTTTTCGACATACTATACTATGAGTTTTTTCTTAATTTTTTTCGACAAACTATACTATGACTTTTTATATTTTCGACTTGCTATACTATGAGTTTATTTATTTTTTTGACATACTATACTATGTCTTTTTTTAATTTTTTTCGACATACTATACTATAACTTTTTATATTTTCGACTTGCTATACTATGAGTTTATTTATTTTTTCGACATACTATACTATAACTTTTTAAAAAAAATTTTGACATACTATACTATGTCTTGTTTTAATTTTTTTCGACATACTATACTATGACTTTTTTTTATTTTTTTAAACATACTATACTATGCCTTTTTTGGACATGCTATACTGTGACGTTTTTTTATTTTTTCGACATAGTATACTATGACTTTTTTAATTTTTTCGACATACTATACTATGACCTTTTTTTATTTTTTCGACATACTATACTATGACTTTTATTTAATTGTTTTTGTCATACTATACTATGAGTTTTTTCTTAATTTTTTTCGACAAACTATACTATGACTTTTTATATTTTCGACTTGCTATACTATGAGTTTATTTATTTTTTCGACATACTATACTATAGTTTTTTTTAATTTTTTTGACATACTATACTATGAGTTTTTTCTTAATTTTTTTCGACAAACTATACTATGACTTTTTATATTTTCGACTTGCTATACTATGAGTTTATTTATTTTTTTGACATACTATACTATGTCTTTTTTTAATTTTTTTCGACATACTATACTATGACTTTTTATATTTTCGACTTGCTATACTATGAGTTTATTTATTTTTTCGACATACTATACTATAACTTTTTTAAAAAATTTTTGACATAGTATACTATGTCTTGTTTTAATTTTTTTCGACATACTATACTATGACTTTTTTTTATTTTTTTAAACATACTATACTATGCCTTTTTTGGACATGCTATACTGTGAAGTTTTTTTATTTTTTCGACATAGTATACTATGACTTTTTTAATTTTTTCGACATACTATACTATGACCTTTTTTTATTTTTTCGACATACTATACTATGACTTTTATTTAATTTTTTTGTCATACTATACTATGAGTTTTTTCTTAATTTTTTTCGACAAACTATACTATGACTTTTTATATTTTCGACTTGCTATACTATGAGTTTATTTATTTTTTTGACATACTATACTATGTCTTTTTTTTTATTTTTTTAGACAAATTATACTATGACTTTTTATATTTTCGATTTGCTATACCATGAGTTTATTCATTTTTTCGACATACTATACTATGTCTTTTTTTTTATTTTTATCGACAAATTATACTATGACTTTTTATATTTTCGATTTGCTATACTATGAGTTTATTCATTTTTTCGACATACTATACTATAACTTTTTTTAAATTTTTTTGACATAATATACTATGTCTTTTTTTTTATTTTTTTCGACATACTATACTATGACTTTTTTTTTTTTTTTTTGACATACTATACCATGACCTTTTTTTATTTTTTCGACATACTATACTATGACACTTTTTTATTTTTTTGTCATACTATACTATGAGCTTTTTTTAATTTTTTTCGACAAACTATACTATGACTTTTTATATTTTCGACTTGCTATACTATGAGTTTTTTTATTTTTTCGACATACTATACTATAACTTTTTTTTAATTTTTTTGACATACTATACTATGTCTTTATTTTTATTTTTTTCGACAAATTATACTATGACTTTTTATATTTTCGATTTGCTATACTATGAGTTTATTCATTTTTTCGACATACTATACTATAACTTTTTTTTAATTTTTTTGACATAATATACTGTCTTTTTTTTTTATTTTTTTCGACATACTATACTATGACTTTTTTTTATTTTTCCGACATACTATACCATGACTTTTTAATTTTTTTCGACAAACTATACTATGACTTTTTATATTTTCGACTTGCTATACTATTAGTTTATTTATTTTTTCGACATACTATACTATAACTTTTTTTTTTTATTTTTTGACATACTATACTATGTATTTTTTTTATTTTTTTCGACATACTATACTATGACTTTTTTTTATTTTTTTGACATACTATACTATGACCTTTTTTTTTTTTTTTGACATACTATACTATGACTCTTTTTTATTTTTTCGTTATACTATACTATGAGCTTTTTTTAATTTTTTTCGACGAACTATACTATAACTTTTTATATTTTCGACTTGCTATACTATGAGTTTATTTATTTTTTCGACATACTATACTATAACTTTTTTTAAATTTTTTTGACATAATATACTATGTCTTTTTTTTTATTTTTTTCGACATACTATACTATGACTTTTTTTTATTTTTCCGACATACTATACCATGACTTTTTAATTTGTTTCGATAAACTATACTATGACTTTTTATATTTTCGACTTGCTATACTATGAGTTTATTTATTTTTTCGACATACTATACTATGAAATTTTTTAATTTTTTCGACATACTATACTATGAACTTTTTTTATTTTTTCGACATACTATACTATGACTTTTTTTTATTTTTTCGTCATACTATACTATGAGCTTTTTTTTAATTTTTTTGGACAAACTATACTATGACTTTTTATATTTTCGACTTGCTATACTATGAGTTTATTTATTTTTTCGACATACTATACTATAACTTTTTTTTTATTTTTTTCGACAAACTATACTATGTCTTTTTTTTTAATTTTTTTCGACATACCATACTATGACTTTTTATATTTTCGACTTGCTATACTATGAGTTTATTTATTTTTTCGACATACTATACTATAACTTTTTTTAAATTTTTTTAACATACTATACTATGTCTTTTTTTAATTTTTTTTGACATACTATACTATTACTTTTTTTTTATTTTTTCAACATACTATACTATGCCTTTTTTGGACATGCTATACTGTGACGTTTTTTTATTTTTTCGACATAGTATACTGTGACTTTTTTAATTTTTTCGACATACTATACTATGACCTTTTTTTATTTTTTCGACATACTATACTATGAGTTTATTTATTTTTTCGACATACTATACTATAACTTTTTTTAAATTTTTTTGACATACTATACTATGTCTTTTTTTAATTTTTTTTGACATACCATACTATGACTTTTTATATTTTCGACTTGCTATACTATGAGTTTATTTATTTTTTCGACATACTATACTATAAATTTTTTTAAATTTTTTTGACATACTATACTATGTCTTTTTTTAATTTTTTTTGACATACTATACTATTACTTTTTTTTAATTTTTTCAACATACTATACTATGCCTTTTTTGGACATGCTATACTGTGACGTTTTTTTATTTTTTCGACATAGTATACTGTGACTTTTTTAATTTTTTCGACATACTATACTATGACCTTTTTTTATTTTTTCGACATACTATACTATGACTTTTATTTAATTTTTTTGTCATACTATACTATGAGTTTTTTCTTAATTTTTTTCGACAAACTATACTATGACTTTTTATATTTTCGACTTGCTATACTATGAGTACATTTTTTTCGACATACTATACTATAACTTTTTTTTAATTTTTTTGACATACTATACTATGTCTTTTTTTTCATTTTTTTCGACAAATTATACTATGACTTTTTATATTTTCGATTTGCTATACTATGAGTTTATTCATTTTTTCGACATACTATACTATAACTTTTTTTAAATTTTTTTGACATAATATACTATTTTTTTTTTTATTTTTTTCGACATACTACACCATGACTTTTTAATTTTTTTCGACAAACTATACTATGACTTTTTATATTTTCGACTTGCTATACTATGATTTTATTTATTTTTTCGACATGCTATACTATAACTTTTTTTTCTTTTTTTCGCCCTACTATACTATGACTTTTTTTTAATTTTTTCGACATACTATACTATGCCTTTTTTGGACATGCTATACTATGAAATTTTTGTAATTTTTTCGACATAGTATACTGTGACTTTTTTAATATTTTCGACATACTATACTATGACCTTTTTTTATTTTTTCGACATACTATACTATGACTTTTTTTTATTATTTCGTCATACTATACTATGACCTTTTTTTTTAATTTTTTTCGACAAATTATACTATGACTTTTTATATTTTCGACTTGCTATACTATGAGTTTATTTATTTTTTCGACATACTATACTATAACTTTTTTTTTTACTTTTTTGACATACTATACTATGTATTTTTTTTATTTTTTTCGACATACTATACTATGACTTTTTTTTATTTTTTTGACATTCTATACTATGACACTTTTTTTATTTTTTCGACATACTATACTATGACACTTTTTTATTTTTTCGTCATACTATACTATGAGATTTTTTTAATTTTTTTCGACAAACTATACTATGACTTTTTTTATTTTCGACATGCTATACTGTGAGTTTATTTATTTTTTCGACATACTATACTATGACATTTTTTTTATTTTTTCGACATACTATTTTATGATATTTTTTTTATTATTTTCGACAAAATATACTATGACTTTTTTAATTTTTTCGACATACTATACTATGAAATTTTTTTTATTTTGCGACATACTATACTACGACTTTTTTAATTTTTTCGACATACTATACTATGAGCTTTTTTAAATTTTTTTCGACAAACTATACTATGACTTTTTATATTTTCGACATGCTATACTATGAGTTTATTTATTTTTTCGACATACTATCCTATAACTTTTTTAAATTTTTTCGACATACTATACTATGTCTTTTTTATATTTTCGACATTCCTATACTGTGATTTTTTTATTTTGTCGACATACTATAATATGTCTTTTTTTTTTTTTTTTGGCATATTATACTATGACTTTTTTATTTTTTCATAATACTATACTATAACCTTTTTTATTTATTTTTTTTTCGACATACTATACTATAACTTATTTTCAATTTTTCGACATAATATACCACCCCCTTTTTTTATTTTTCAATATACTATACTATGACTTTTTTTTTATTTTTTCGACATACTATACTATAAACTTTTTCTCTTATTTTTTCGACATACTATACTATAACTTATTTTTAATTTTTCGACATAATATACCATGCTTTTTTTATTTTTAAATATACTATACTATGACTTGTTTATTTTTTAGACATACTATACTGACTTTTTATTTCTTTGACATACTATACTATGGATTTTTTTCGACATACTATAATATGCCTTTTTAATTTTTTTGACATACTATACCATGACTTTTTTTTATCTTTTCAACATGCTATACTATGACCTTTTCCGACATACTATAATATTACTTTTTTTTTTTTTTTCCGATATACTATGACTTTTTTAATTTTTCGACATACTATGCTATTACTTTTAATATTTTTTCGACATACTATACTATGACTTTTTATTGATATACTGTACTATGACTTTTTTAATTTTTTCGACATACTTACTATGACTTTTTCTCTTATTTTTTCGACATACTATACTATAACTTATTTTTAATTTTTCGACATAATATACCATACCTTTTTTATTTTTAAATATACTATACTATGACTTGTTTATTTTTTAGACATACTATATTATGACTTTTATTATTTTTTCAACATACTATACTTTGAGTTATTTTTTCAACATACTATACTATGACTTTTTTTTTATTTTTTCGACATACTATACTATGACTTTTTCTCTTATTTTTTCGACATACTATACTATAACTTATTTTTAATTTTTCGACATAATATACCATGCTTTTTTTATTTTTAAATATACTATACTATGACTTGTTTATTTTTTAGAAATACTATACTGACTTTTTATTTCTTTGACATACTATACTATGGATTTTTTTCAACTTACTATAATATGCCTTTTTAATTTTTTTGACGTACTATACCATGACTTTTTTTATCTTTTCAACATGCTATACTATGACCTTTTCCGACATACTATAATATTACTTTTTTTTTTTTTTCGATATACTATGACTTTTTTTATTTTTTCGACATACTATGCTATGATTTTTAATATTTTTTCGACATACTATACTATGACTTTTTATTGATATACTGTACTATGACTTTTTTAATTTTTTCGACATACTATACTATGACTTTTTCTCTTATTTTTTCGACATACTATACTATAACTTATTTTTAATTTTTCGACATAATATACCATGCCTTTTTTATTTTTAAATATACTATACTATGACTTGTTTATTTTTTAGACATACTATATTATGACTTTTATTATTTTTTCAACATACTATACTTTGAGTTATTTTTTCAACATACTATACTATGACTTATTTTTATTTTTTCGACATAATATACCATGCCTTTTTTTATTTTTCAATAAACTATACTATGACTTTTTTATTTTTTCGATATACTATACTATGACTTTTTTATTTTTTCGACATACTATACTATGACTTTTTATTGATATACTGTACTATGTTTTATTTTATTTTTTGACATACTATGCTATGACTTTTATTATTTTTTCAACATAGTATACTATGACTTTTTTCGACATATTATACTATGATTTTTTTATTTTGTCGAAATACTATTCTATGACTTTTTTTTTTTTTTTTTTGGCATATTATACTGTGACTTTTTTATTTTTTCATAATACTATACTATGACCTTTTTTTTTATTTTTTCAACACACTATACTATGGATTTTTTTCGACATACTATACTATGACTTTTTAATGTTTTCGACATACTATACTATGGATTTTTTTCGACATACTATAATATGCCTTTTTAACTTTTTTGACATACTATACTCTGACTTTTTATTTTTCCGACATACTATACCATGACTTTTTTATCTTTTCAACATGATATACTATGACTTTTTTTATTTTTTCGACATATTTTACTATGACTTTTTTTATTTTTTCGACATACTATACTATGATTTTTTTATTTTTTTTGTAATACTATACTATGACTTTTTTTTATTTTTTCGACATAATATACCATGCCTTTTTTTATTTTTCAATAAACTAAAGTATGACTTTTTTAGTATTTTGACATACTATAACTTTTTAAAAAAAATGTCGACATACTATACTATGACTTTTTTATTTTTGACATACTATACTACGACTTTTTTATTTTTTTGACATACTATACTATGACTTTTATTATTTTTTCGACATACTATACTATGACTTTTTATTGATATACTGTACTATGATTTTTTTTATTTTTTTGACATACTATGCTATGACTTTTATTATTTTTTCAACATAGTATACTATGACTTTTTTTGGCATATTATACTATGCCTTTTTTATTTTTTCATAATACTATACTATGACATTTTTTTTTTTATTTTTTCGACATACTATACTATAACTTATTTTAAATTTTTCGACATAATATACCATGTCTTTTTTTATTTTTCAATATACTATAGTATGACTTTTTTATTTTTCGACATACTATATACTATGACTTATTTTTTCGTCATAATATACTATGACTTTTTTTTAATTTTTTCGCCATGCTATACTATGAATTTTTTAATTTTTTCGCCATTCTATACTATGACTTTTTTCATCATACTATACCATGAGTTTTTTTTTCGATATACTGTACTATGACTTATTTTTTCGACTTACTATACTATGACTTTTTTTTTTTTTTTCGAAATACTATACTATGACTTATTTTTATGTTTTCTACATAATATACCTTGCCTTTTTTTATTTTTCAATATAATATACTATGACTTTTTTATTTTTTCGACATACTATAACTTTTTACAAAAAATTTCAACATACTATACTATGACTTTTTTTATTTTTTCGACATGCCATACTATGACCTTTTTTTATTTTTTCGACATACTATACTATGACTTTTTTTTATTTTTTTCGACATACTATACTGTGAGATTTTTTTTTTTTTTTCGACAAACTTTACTATGACTTTTTTTCGACATACTATACTATGACGTTTTTTTTATTTTTTCGACCTAGTATACTATGACTTTTTTTTCTTTCGACATACTATACTGAATTTATATATTTTTCGACATACTATATTCTGACTTTTTATTTTTCCGACATACTATACCATGACTTTTATTTATTTTTTCAACATGCTATACTCTGACTTTTTCGACATACTATACTATGACTTTTTCGACATACTATACTAACTTTTTTTTAAATTTTTTTTCAAAATACTATACTATGACTTTTTTTTATTTTCTTCGACATACAATAATATGACTTTTTTTTTTATTTTTTTGACATACATATATCTATAATTTTTTTTATTTTCTTCGACATACTATACTATGACTTTTTTTATTTTCTTCGACATACTATACTATGACTTTTTATGACTTTGAAATAATATTTAATAGTAGCCGTAGTGAACACAGACAGCATTTATGTATGACCTATAGACAATCTGGTTGGGTATAAATGTAATGTTTACCTTAAACTGCAAGATGTCGTTATCAATACTTTCCAATCAGTGAGCTCCACGTGAGTCATCTGACTTGTTTACAAGTCTGTAAGTTGTTAGTCTGAACATGAACAGAAGAACAAAACAGAATTTCAGTTACTAACCAGATGTTTCCTCTTCCTCTGTCTTAAGGCATTGACGCGAGCATCGGGAAGGTGGTGGGTTACAAGTCCGCCACCACCCAGTGGATCTGTGGGAAACCTATCTTTGACAACAACACAGTCAACCTGTTCTCCTCCGTCCTCGCCGCACTCATCTTGCCCGGGTTGGCGTGGGGGATGTGGCCACGAAAGACTGACGACCGATGAACAACTGATCTGAGACCGACTGCTGATTATTAAGACATTTAAGTAAAATGTATTATTAAATGTTGGACATGAAGATACAGAGGCTCCGGTTTATGATGGAGAGGAAAATAAATATTTACTGATGAAAACATTGTGCAGTGTTTAATACATTAACTCAACAAAGTTCTACAACTGACTTCACGCGCTTTTATTGGAAATAATTGTCCTAATAGAACGGATAGTATCTGATGCACTGAGTTTATTTACGCAGATTTTGGGAGAAACTTTCCCAGACTAGGGATTGGGCGATGAGTAAATGTATCGACTAAAAATTGAAACAGCTATGAAGAAATGGAAATAAAGTCATAGCAAAGCATGTCGAAAGAAGTCTTAAAAAAAATTCATAGTATAGTTTATCGAAAAAATGCAAAAAAGTCATTGTATACCATGTCGAAAAAATATCATAGTATAGCATGTCGAAAAAAAGACATAGAATAGTATGTGGAAAAAAGGAAAAAAAGTCATATTATAGAATGTGGAAAAAAGGAAAAAAAAGTCATAGTATACTATGTCGAAAAACATTTAAAAAAGTCATAGTATAATGTCGAAAAAAAGGTCAAAGTATAGTATGTGGAAAAAAAGAAAAAAAGTCATAGTATAGTAAGTAATAATATAGGATGTCGAAATTTATTTTTAAAAAGTCATAATATAATATGTAGAAAAAAAAGTTATAGTATAGTATGTCGAAAAAAAAATCATAATATAGTATGTCGAATAAAACGCAAAAAAAGTCATAGTATAGTATGTTGAAATTCTTGTTAAAAAGTCATGACGTAATATGTCGAAAAAAATGCAAAAAAGTCATAGTATAATACATCAAAAAAAAAGTCACTGTATAGCATGTCAAAAAAAAAGTCATAGTAAGGTATGTCGAAAAAAGGAAAAAAAGTCATAGAATAGTATGTCGAAAAAAGGAAAAAAGTCATAGAATAGTATGTCGAAAAAAAGAAAATAAGTCAGTATAGTATGTCGAAAAAAATGAAAAAAATCATAGTATAATATGTCAAAAAAAATGTAACAGTCTAGTATGTTGAAACAAATTGTTTTTAAAAAAGTCATAATATAATATTTAGAAAAAAAGTCACAGGATAGTATGTTGAAAAAAATAAAAAAAACTCATAGTATAGTATGTTGAAAAAAATGATGGAAACTCATAGTACAGCATGTCGAAAAAATGCAAAAAAGTCATAGTATATGTTGAAAAAAATTAAGAAAAGTCATAGTATAGTATGTCGAAAAAATGAAACAAAGTCATAGTATAATATGTCGAAAAAAAAGTCATAGTATAATATGTCAAAAATAGGAAAAAAAAGTAATAATATAGGATGTCGAAATTTATTTTTAAAAGTCATAATATAATATGTAGAAAAAAAAGTCATAGTATAGTATGTCGAAAAAGTCATACTATACTATGTCGAAAAAAAAAAAAAAAAAGTCATAGTATAGTATGTTGAAAAGTCATAAAAAAGTCAAAGTATAGCATGTCGAAAAAAATGAAGAAAACTCATAGTACAGTATGTCGAAAAAATGCAAAAAAGTCATAGTAAAATATGTCGAAAAAAATGAAGAAAAGTCATAGTATAATATGTTGAAAAAAGGAAAAAAAGTCATAGTATAGTTTAACTAAATTCTTTTTCAAAAAGTCATAATATAATATGTAGAAAAAAAAGTCATAGTATAGTATGTCGAAAAAAGTCATACTATACTATGTCGAAAAAAAAAAAAAAAAAGTCATATTATAGTATGTTGAAAAGTCATAAAAAAGTCATAGTATAGCATGTCGAAAAAAAATGAAAAAAACTCATAGTACAGTATGTCGAAAAAATGCAAAAAAGTCATAGTATATGTCGAAAAAAATTAAGAAAAGTCATTGTATAGTATGTCGAAAGAATGAAACAAAGTCATAGTATAATATGTCGAAAAAAAAGTCATAGTATAATATGTCAAAAATAGGGAAAAAAAGTAATAATATAGGATGTCGAAATTTATTTTTAAAAAGTCATAATATAATATGTAGAAAAAAAAGTCATAGTATAGTATGTCGAAAAAAGTCATACTATACTATGTCGAAAAAAAAAAAAAAAAAGTCATAGTATAGTATGTTGAAAAGTCATAAAAAAGTCATAGTATAGCATGTCGAAAAAAATGAATAAAACTCATAGTACAGTATGTCGAAAAAAATTAAGAAAAGTCATAGTATAGTATGTCGAAAAAAATGAAACAAAGTCATAGTATAATATGTAGAAAAAAAAGTCATAGTATAATATGTCAAAAATAGGAAAAAAAAGTAATAATATAGGATGTCTAAATTCTTTTTCAAAAAGTCATAATATAATATGTAGAAAAAAAAGTCATAGTATAGTATGTCGAAAAAAGTCATACTATACTATGTCGAAAAAAAAAAAAAAAAGTCATAGTATAGTATGTTGAAAGGTCATAAAAAAGTCATAGTGTAGCATGTCGAAAAAAATGTAGAAAACTCATAGTACAGTATGTCGAAAAAATGCAAAAAAGTCATAGTATATGTCGAAAAAAATTAAGAAAAGTTATGGTATAGTATGTCGAAAAAAATGAAACAAAGTCATAGTATAAAATGTCGAAAAAAAAGTCATAGTATAATATGTCAAAAATAGGAAAAAAAAGTAATAATATAGGATGTCGAAATTTATTTTTAAAAGTCATAATATAATATGTAGAAAAAAAAGTCATAGTATAGTATGTCGAAAAAAGTCATACTATACTATGTCGTAAAAAAAAAAAAAAAAGTCATAGTATAGTATGTTGAAATGTCATAAAAAAGTCATAGTATAGCATGTCGAAAAAAATGAAGAAAACTCATAGTACAGTATGTCGAAAAAATGCAAAAAAGTCATAGTAAAATATGTCGAAAAAAATGAAGAAAAGTCATAGTATAATATGTCGAAAAAAGGAAAAAAAGTCATAGTATAGTTTGTCTAAATTCTTTTTCAAAAAGTCATAATATAATATGTAGAAAAAAAAGTCATAGTATAGTATGTCGAAAAAAGTCATACTATACTATGTCGAAAAAAAAAAAAAAAAAGTCATAGTATAGTATGTTGAAAGTCATAAAAAAGTCATAGTGTAGCATGTCGAAAAAAATGAAGAAAACTCATAGTACAGTATGTCGAAAAAATGCAAAAAGTCATAGTATATGTCGAAAAAAATTAAGAAAAGTCATAGTATAGTACGTCGAGTAAAATGAAACAAAGTCATAGAATAATATGTCGAAAAAAAAGTCATAGTATGATATGTCAAAAATAGGAAAAAAAAGTAATAATATAGGATGTCGAAATTTATTTTTAAAAAGTCATAATATAATATGTAGAAAAAAAAGTCATAATATAGTATGTCGAAAAAAGTCATACTATACTATGTCGAAAAAAAAAAAAAAAAAGTCATAGTATAGTATGTTGAAAAGTCATAAAAAAGTCATAGTATAGCATGTCGAAAAAAATGAAGAAAACTCATAGTACAGTATGTCGAAAAAATGCAAAAAAGTCATAGAAAAATATGTCGAAAAAAATGAAGAAAAGTCATAGTATAATATGTCGAAAAAAGGAAAAAAAGTCATAGTATAGTTTGTCTAAATTCTTTTTCAAAAAGTCATATTATAATATGTAGAAAAAAATTCATAGTATAGTATGTCGAAAAAAGTCATAAAAAGTCATAGTATAGTATGACGAAAAATATCATGAAAAAGTCATAGTATGAAAAATATCGTGTAAAAAGTCAAAGGATAGTATGAAGAAAAAATGTCATAGTATGAATGACATAAAAATTCACAGTATAGCACCGACCTGCTCCACCACTGCACTTCTTCCCGCAGCCGCGTCTGACGCCAACCTCCTGTTTCCACCATCCAGGACCAAGCAGCGGACCTGGGGCAACAGAGCCTTCTCCATAGCTGCCACTTCCCTCTGGAACTCACTCCCCAAACACATCTGAGACTGCCCAACATGTCCACATTGAAATCACAAATCAACACTCACCTTTTTAGAACTGCTTTTTAATGTGTTATCAATGTTGTGTGTTTTATTTATGATTTTATTTTTCTTTATGACAATTTTTACTCATGTAAAGTGTCTGAGTTTTATGAAAAGCGCTAACTAAAAACATTTATTATTATTATTATCATTATTTCTATGTCAAAAAGTCTTAAAAAAAGTCATAGTATAATATGTCGAAAAGAGTCATGAAAAAATAATAGTATAGTACGTCGAAAAATGTCATAGTATAGCATGTCATAAAAAGTCATAGTATATTACATTGAAAAAAGTCATAAAAAGTCATAGTATAGTATGTCAAAAAATGTCAAAGTCACAATATAATACGTTGAAAAATGTGATGAAAAAAGTAATATTATAATATGTCATAAGAAGTCATAGTATAATATGTCTTATTACACGGCTGTGTTGAACACTCGATTCTGATTGGTCAATCACCGCGTTCTGCAGTCTGTAATTTCTGTATAACAGACCGTTGCTATGTATAGCAGACCGTTGCTATGTATAACAGACCGTTGCTATGTATAACAGACCGTTGCTCCTTATAACAGACCGTTGCTATGTATAGCAGACTGTTGCTATGTATAACAGACCCTTGCTACGTATAGCAGACCGTTGCTATGTATAACAGACCGTTGCTATGGGCGCAGCTCTGATGTCGGACTCTGGAGGACCGTTTTTGTGTCTAAATATTGATTTCTTCAGTAAGTGTGTAATAAGCGTGATAATGTACAGCTAGCGGGTCATAGTTGTGAAAGAATCCCCTTCAGGGTTATGAGACGAACAAGACAACGTTCTCATCTGACGGTAATCAAAAGAAAATATGACCAAATAGGGCTGCAGCGAGTGGTTCCAAGCTTCATTTATAACGTTAACATTGTAATTATTATTAAACTAACAGAAACATTAGTCTGCCTTCCATCTTCTCTTCCCTCCTCTCTCTCAAACACAAACGACGCGGCGCTCCGTCAAAGATACTCTAAATTATTACACACAGCAGAATCTAACTTATGTCTTCTCAAAACAATATTAGATATATAATTAATGTCACCTGAAGAAAAACTACAGGTTATTATTTTAGGAAAGTTAATTTGTATATTGTGTAAAACAGACCAAATGCCAAATGAAGAGGTCATTAAAAGAGCTCCAGTCAAAGCTGATGGAAAGCCATGTAGAGAGTCTGATAGAAATATGACATTAACTCTAGTTAACGCACATCACAACAAACACCAGATAAAGACACGTTAAACATGAAGCAACACATTCATCCTGCACACACACATCACGGGAAGAAGCTCGGCTGAAAGCTCATGCTGATCATTTTTACCTAAACGAACCTCAACTCCAACACCAAGCAACTAAATGAGCACACAGCAAAAAAACACGCTCTGGATGCATGCTAGAGCTTTAACTACTTCATGCTACACACACCAACAACACGCCGTCGCTCCACAGACTAAAACGGTTAAAGTCTCATCGCTCAGCGAACCAGCAGCCGAAGAAGAGAGAAAATAAACTTCACTTAAAACAGCCATAAATGATGTCTTGCCTTTGCTGTTTAGAGGTCAAAAGATGCGTTTGAGGGATCATCTTTGAGTCTGTATTCACGGCATGGAGGACCCTCTCCACACGACGCTCCAACATCAACCAGCTGCTTCTTCTTCTTTGGTGTATATTGGCGGTTGTGACTGGAGTGTGGAACAGGAGATTGTGCAGAAACAATAAAACAAACTCATGAGAAAAAACTCTAGATTCGTTTAACTAAATCAGTTTCTCTTAAAAACTTAATAATAATTTCACAGTATATATGTTAGCTGCTGTATTCCCCAAGAGACCTGACAATGAAAAGTCCTGATGTTTTGCCTTCCTTAGTGACTGTAAAAGGTGATTCCTCTGGATAGTGTAATTCCTGCAGTGTATCAGTGCATGTTCAACACTTTCCGGTTGGTCACAGTGTGTGCATTTCCCAGTTGGGTGTTTATCTATTTTATATAATGTGTGGTTAAGACCTGTCTGTCCTATTCTCAGTCGAGTGATGACATTTTCTTCCCTTCTTTTCTAGCCCACCTTTCTCCCTGCCCCAACATGTTTTTGTATATTGTATATATTACATATTCCTGATCATCCCAGTACTCCTACCATACTGTTTGTGCATATGTCCTGATGAATGGCTTAGCCTCTGCTTTACTTAATGGAACTTGTAAATCTATATTCTTAATTTGTGTGAATTGCTGTATATATATATATATATATATATATATATATATATACACACATATATATATATATATATTGTGACATGTAAATTCAATTAAATAAGAACAATTCAAAATGGCACAGATGTATACTTTTTTATTTTGATGCTTTGGCAAAATAGTTTTTTTTCTTTCTTTCATGCCCATAAAGTAACTTTGAATTGAATTGTTACCCAAATGGCCAATGTAGAGATCCCGCCTTAACATGCCTCTACTAAAACTAAAGAGAAAATAACGTTTTATTTCTCTGATTCACTGCTTTGCTCTCACTAACGGCGCTCCCTCTCTTCATTCACTCTATAGATTTAATTTCTCATCATTTTTAAACAAAGTAATTTATGATTGCATTTCATTTTTTACAAAATTCCACCAGGAGCTCCAGAACATGAACTGTGGTGATAACGGCGACTCAACATTGATTTCTGAGGGGAAAAGCTCCACAGGTTGACTTCATGTGTTTGTGTTGAGCCATGTAATGTGAAAACTAGCAGGGTGACACGTACATCTGTAATAAACTAAAAGAATATGATTTGTTTTGCAGCAAAAACCCAGATAGTAAAGATTTTTTTTTTGTTTTACATCAAACATCACATAAAAAAGACAAATATTAAAGCTGAATTGGAGCGAACATGATTTTAAAAAAGTTATTTTTAGAAAACGGCCGCTATATCGTGACTGTAGTGCATGAAACAGGTAACCTGAGTTAAATCATGTTCCTCTGTGTCCTACTGTGTCCTCCGGTGCTCCTAACGGCATCTGAAGGATTTCACTTACGGGAGGAAAACAAGGTCCGCTGCCCAGCTGCAGTCTATGAGAGCCGGCTGTCAATCACTCGCGATCTCCGACCAAAACGGTCAAACTAGGCAGCGCTGATCAAATATGAATCAATATTCTGTTACTGTAATGACTATTTCTCTCCTCAGATGTTCTCAGAATCATCTTGTAGTTACTGTTTAGCTGTAAAATGAGAACGTTTGTGACGCGGCCGCCATTGCAAAATCTGTTGAAGGAAGCCAGGTTCTGGTCACATGACCGGAGCACAGCCAATAGGAACGCTCTCTCTCTCTGAAATGACCTGTGATTGATCAAAATCTGCCGTCACGGGCTAGATTTTCTAAAGCCTGAAAACAGAGCCATGAGGAGGAGCAGAAGTCTAGTTATCTCTGAATTAAAATATGCTGAAAGGTTATTATGGACTTTTTGCCCAATGATGCCAAAAATATACTACTGCCACTTTAAGGTGCTGACTTTCGACCAAAATCCAGACATAATCTGTTTGTAGTCAGTTGAGAAACTGAAGCACTGGGTTCAGGTTTTATCTACTTCTTTCTGTTTGTTACAAGCAAATCTGTTATAATATGAAAAACGGCTGGTATTGGTATATATATGGTATATGGTATATATACAGTATATATTTAGTAGTATGTGGAAATGAAGAGCAGAACTCCATCGTTCCACTGGGTGGAGCTGCAACAGAAAGCAAAGCAGAAACATCTGTTTAAATGTGTTAATCTACAGTTATGTTGTCATAAACAGAACTAATCTGCAGAGGCACTTTGGGTTCAGAATATATGACTGAATAAAGACAAAGTAAAACCCAGGTCCAGGTGGAGGAGGTGGTTGAGGGTGGAGCAGAAGGAGTGGAGGAGTCTCAGTGTGTCTGTGCAGAAGGACAGAGTCCAGATACACTGATGATACTCTGTCAGATCCAGAGGAACACACAGGGATGATGGTGGTTAGAGATCAATACTCCCAACTGATGAGAGAAGAAGAAGACAACAGAAGTCATCAATCAATGTTTACAGAGACTTCCTTCATCAGCTGTCAGTCAGCATCCAGTATAAAGAGCAGCAGGGACTTCAGTCTGTGCAGCGTAGCCAGCTTCCTTTCAGCCCTTTTTTTTTATTTTTATTTAAAAGGGACCATGTAGAGTTTAAACATAAATGTCACCATTTGATGCACTGTACCAGATTATAGCTTTAAGCTAATTCACATCTGTAGTCCCTTGGCAGGTCAAGACAAAGAAACATACTAAAGTCATACAAGAAAGAATATACAAAACGCACAATACACAGCTAAACACAATAGCACATCACAAAGTATGCTTGTCAAGTAAAAGCAAGTCATGAAGACCATGGAGTTGGAATAGAGATCAGTGAGTACAGAGCTGAGCAGCTTTTAACAGACGTTTTAAGTTGGTTTTAAAAGTACTGATAGACGGCTCCTCACGTTGTCGGGCAGGGTTTTCCACTGATTTGTGGCCTTTACAGAAAAAGCTGATTGCCCAAATACAGTGCGGCGAAATGGTATGGTACAATCTTGCATAGAAGATCTTCTTAAGGATCTAGTAGAATCTACTGAGCGAGAATGCACAAAATCACGCAGTGGAGGAGGGGCCAAACCATTTAGGATTTTATAAACAAGGCACAAATCTGAAAATAATCTAAAATTCTCAAAGCTCAGTAAATTGTATTTCTCCAGTATTGTACAGTGATGAAAATGCAGTGACTTTTTGTCCAGAGTTTTTAGACTTTGTTTGTATAAGGACTGAAGTGGTTCCCCAGCCTGCCCCCAACACGTAATGCAATAAGACATATGGGAAAGGATCATAGCATGCATAAATATCTTGGCTGCATCCAGAGAGAGAGCTTCTAATATGTCTAAAATTTGCCAAGTTGTACTTGATGGTTTTAACCATTTTTTTTACATGTTTCTTAAAATTCAAATTTGAATCCAGTATCACGCCAAGATATTTAAAATCAGTGACTATGTCAATCTTTTCACCTTTTATGAGAAAATCAGCATTAAGATGTTGTACCGTGGTTTTAGAAAAAAACATACCTTGTGTCTTGTTAACATTAAGACTCAGACATGATTGATCAAGCAAATGTGAGATCCTTTCCAGCGCAATTGTTAGCTTGGCAGCTGCTAACTCAGCTGATTTTGCGTGTGTGTATACAACAGTGTCATCTGCATACATTTGCAGTTCTACATCATGACACTGTTGAGGAAGATCATTAATACAAAGACTAAATAATAAGGGACCTAACACTGACCCTTGTGGAACACCCATAGTGCACTTCAGGTTACTGGACAGTGCATCACAAACTTTAACACATTGCATCCTATTAGATAAATATGAAGACATCCATGCCAGAGCTCTGGATGAAAAGTTAAATTTAGAGAGTTTAGATATTAGAACATCATGATTGACTGTATCGAATGCTTTACGCAGATCTAAAAATACAGCACCAACTACTCCTCCTTTATCGAGCCTTGATTTGATTTGCTCTGTTAAGTGCAAGGTAGCAGTTTTGGTGGAATGATTAACTAAACTAAAGCCAAACTGCATATGATGTAAACCAAAATTGCTTGTACTAAGAAATGTTGTCAGTTGCTCAATGACAACCTTCTCAGCAACCTTTGAGAGTACTGGCAATATACTTATTGGTCTATAGTTACTGGCTTCGTGGCGGTCTCCAGACTTAAAAATAGGTGTAACAATAGCACGTTTCCAGTTATCAGGGAAAGAGATGTGTTTAAAAGACAAGTTAATTAAATGAACAATGAGGGGAGTTAAAATATCTTTGTGTAATTTAACAAACATGGTATCAAACTGGAAAGCATCTCTACTTTTGGAGCTTTTTAAGGAGCTGATGATTTTGTTCACTTGTGACACATTAGTCTGTACCAGCTCAAAAACCTGTCCTGTAGCATTTATGGGAACAATATCCAGTTTCCTTTTTGTAAATTTTTTTCCTAGCTCACATACAGAGTCAAGAAAAAAATTATTAAAGGCAGAAGCAACAGCAAGATGATCTTCAATTAACTCTCCTTGTACTTTAAGTTGTGGATCCCCTAAGAATTTTTGGTCCCTCCTAGTGAGATTATCAATATTTCTCCAGATCAATTTACTGTTACCTTTTGCCTCATTGAGTATGTTGAGATAAAAACTAGATTTAGCTAAGCTTAGCTCTTGGATGACTTTGTTCCTTAAACCTTTATAGATCAGCATGTCATTATCTCTTCTAGTTTTAATTGCCCTCTTAAGTGCAGCATCTCTAGTCTTCATCAGCTTCCACAGATTATCATATAACCAGGGTAAATTATTTTTGTTTTTAGATTTTATCTGGACCCTCACATTACATTTTTGAGTTGATTCTTTGAGTAAGAGTATTACTGCCATAGTCCAGATCATCAGAGGACAGTACATCATCCCAGTTCAAGTTGTTGATTTCACTGGAAAATTCTTCTTGCTTAGCTTTAGGTATGCACTAACAGAACTTTGCCTTAGACACTGTGTTCCCAAATCTATTTTTTGTCAGTTTCCTAGCAAAAAGGGTTAGGTTATGATCTGATAAGCCAGTAATTAAATTATAACTTTTAGTTATTCTTTCTGGTTTGTTAGAAAATATCAGATCAATTTGTGTACTGGAGAATTTCATTTGTATTGGAGTGAACACACTGAGCTCAGAGCTCACTGACCTGAGGTCTGTACTACGAAGCCAGTTCAACATACCCAGAGTATCTTCTCCTTATCTGGTTTAACTAACAACCGAGATCCCGCTAAGCGGTCCTACGACAGTTCTTATCAACTCGGTAAGTCAACCCAGGGTTTCTCAGTCCGGCTGAGAACTTTACTTTACTACTTTAAATACGCATATTAGACAAATTAAACACATAATCCAAACTAAAATTAACACAGTTTAAACTGCCAAATGCAGGAAGGACAGCTGACTGTGTGAATGTGTAAATTAACAGACTTATAATATCACGATGAATCTGACTAGAATTAATTACACGTGTACTCCATTAAATTAATGTGTTGATTAGATGTATTCTTATAAAATAGAATAGAAGATACTGAATGAATGAATATATGATAAGAGATAATATACTTTAAATTCTTTGTCTCTGTGTAATATTATCTTACGATCACACAGAACACAGTGGAAATAAACTGCTGAGAGTCCTGAGAGCATCATTACTGCAGAAACAGAGAGCTTTTCACTGCTCACTGTAATGATGGATTTACTGCTGTTAGGTTGGTTTCAGTCACATTTGAATGTTTCATCTGCTTTTAAACATTACATAACAAAAATGTAAATATTAGGGCTGTCAATTCATTAAAATATTTAGTCGCGATTAATCGCATGATTGTCCTTGATTTATCGTGATTACTCTCAAATTAATGGCACATTTTTTATCTGTTCTAAATATACCTTAAAGGGAGATTTATCAAGTATTTAATCCTCTTATCAACATGGGAGTGGACAAATATGCTGCTTTATGCAAATGTATGTATATATTTATTATTGGAAATCAATAAACAACACAAAACAATGACAGATATTGTCCAGAAACCCTCACAGGTTCTGCATTTAGCATAAAACAATATGCTCAAATCATAACATGGCAAACTGCAGCCCAACAGGCAACAACAGCTGTCAGTGTGTCAGTGTGCTGACTGGATTATGACTTGCCCCAAACTGCATGTGATTATCATAAAGTGGGCATGTCTGTAAAGGGGAGACTCGTGGGTACCCATAGAACCCATTTACATTCACATATCTGGAGGTCAGAGGTCAAGGGACCCCTTTGAAAATGGCCATGACACCAATGGATGCATCAGGTTTTCTAGTTCCATATGATACCAGTATCTTCACTCTAGCTTTAAAACTGAGAACGCTACAACCTAAAAATCACAAGTTGCGTTAATGCGTTAAAGTAATTAGAGGCGTTAAAACGAACTTGGGTTAACTCGTTATTACCTCGTTAACTTTGACAGCTCGACTAAATATGGAGTCTTTTAGGACAAGGAGATCAAACAGAGTGTTTCAGACAGAGGGTGAAAAGAGGTGCTGCAGCACAGCCGGTAGAAGAAAAGTAAAGTGTTTTTTTGAACATTAAAGCATGTAAACTTGTTCTAGTAGAAACCTAAAATACAAGTATGAACCTGAACATCAGCCTGATAGGTCCTCTTTAAAGGTCCTACATGTTCATACACAGACTGAACAGTAAAACATCAGCTGTGATTACTGGACTTCAGCAGAGGTTCTGGTCTGTATAAAGACCACATGGTTACTAAATGTAACCATGGTTCTATGATGGTTCTATCTCTCAATGAGAGAACAAAGACTTTCTGATCAGATTTGATGGTACGACAGTTTGATGGATGAGGACCACTGTCTCTATACATGATGTGATGCTGTCAGCTGTAATCCAGCTTTATTTCCTGGAGACATGAACACAACAACAACATCTTCTTCACATCAACTCTAACACATGATCACAACAAGCTTCTGGCTGATCTGATTGGCTGACTGTTCTCTCTCTGTGTGTGTCACCGTTCTCCTCTCACAGCTTCACTGAGGAAACACATCACAACAACACTGCTGAAACCAGCATGGACCGACTCCGACTGTCTACTGACCTCAGAGTCTCCAGTCTACAGTGTGGACTCTCCACCAGATCACACAGCGGCTTCACATCTGAATCCTGCAGCTCGTTGTCACTCAGATCCAGCTCTCTCAGATGGGAGGGGTTGGACTTCAGAGCTGAGGCCAGAGAATCACAGCTGATCTCTGACAAACTGCAGCCACTCAATCTGAATAAAGAATAAATGATGAAGATAAAAATCACTTTATAATCCAATCACAGGTGTTCAGGTTTTAAATGTGTAGCTCAACATTACTATGTCCTAATCAATGATCTTTTCCCTAAAATGAGTAGAGTGACTTTGTCATTGTGTTATTGTGGATCATCATAATGTCAGCCTTCTACAGACATCATCCAGATGTCACCACAACATTCATACACCTATTCATGTCAACACACATCAATAACATGCTGCTGATCTCTCTAAAATCCAATTCCATACTTCTCCATACTGCGTAGGAACCCTGAATATTAGTTCAGAGGATCTTCTGTATCCAGATGTGACCATTTACCAACAATGATAAACATTCATTTACTTTAACAACTAACAGTGGACATTTTCTACACTTTCTTTAAGAAACACAAGTCTTTTGTGACTGTAGACTGAATTTAGTTCAAGAAACATGAAAATATGAAGAAAAGGACATTAACAACTTTATGGATGTAAATTATGTTTGTAAATAAATCAGGTTCAATTGTTAATTAAACATATAAGATCTCTAATAGTAACAGAGAGTCAGTGAACTGACCCCAGAGTCTCCAGTCTACAGTGTGGACTCTCCAGAAAACCAGACAGCTGCTTCACTCCTGAATCCTGCAGCTGGGTGTAGCCCAGATCCAGCTCTCTCAGATGGGAGGGGTTGGACTTCAGAGCTGAGACCAGAGAATTACAGCTGATCTCTGAAAACCTGCAGAGACTCAATCTGAATAAAGAATAAATTATGAAGATAAAAATCACTTTATAATCCAATCAGATGTGTTCAGGTTTTAAATGTGTAGCTCAACATTACTATGTCCTAACCAATGATCTTTTCCCTAAAATGAGAAGAGTGACTTTGTCATTGTGTTATTGTGGATCATCATAATGTCAGCCTTCTACAGACATCATCCAAATGTCACCACAACATTCATACACCTATTCATGTCAACACACATCAATAACATGCTGCTGATCTCTGTGTTCATCTCTGTGTGTGTGCTGAAGGATCAATATCAATGATCAGACATTATTTTTGGAACACGTTGAAACAAACAGAAACCAGAGAAATATTTCTACTTCATTAAGTAAACTTGATCAAATTAAAACAGATATTAGTTCAGAGGATCTTCTGTATCCAGATGTGACCATTTACCAACAATGATAAACATTAATTTACTTTAACAACTAACAGTGGACATTTTCTACACTTTCTTTAATAAACACAAGTCTTTTGTGACTTCAGACTGAATTTAGTTCAAGAAACATGAAAATATGAAGAAAAGGACATTAACAACTTTATGGATGGAAGTTATGTTTGTAAATAAATCAGGTTCAATTGTTAATTGAAGATATAAGATCTATAATAGTAACAGAGAGTCAGTGAACTGACCTCAGAGTCTCCAGTCTACAGTGTGGACTCTCCAGAAAACCACACAGCAGCTTCACTCCTGAATCCTGCAGCTCGTTGGTTTCACTCAGCTCCAGCTCTCTCAGAGGGGAGGGGTTGGACTTCAGAGCTGAGGCCAGAGAATCACAGCTAATCTCTGACAAACTGCAGCCACTCAATCTGAATAAAGAATAAATGATGAAGCTAAAAATCACTTTATAATCCAATCAGATGTGTTCAGGTTTTAAATGTGTAGCTCAACATTACTATTTCCTAATCAATGATCTTTTCCCTAAAATGAGTAGAGTGACTTTGTCATTGTGTTATTGTGGATCATCATAATGTTAGCCTTCTACAGATATCATCCAAATGTCACCAAAACATTCATACACTTATTCATGTCAACACACATCAATAACATGCTGCTGATCTCTCTAAAATCAAATTCCATACTTTTCCATACTGCGTAGGAACCCTGAATATTAGTTCAGAGGATCTTCTGTATCCAGATATGACCATTTACCAACAATGATAAACATTCATTTACTTTAACAACTAACAGTGGACATTTTCTACACTTTCTTTAAGAAACACAAGTCTTTTGTGACTGCAGACTGAATTTAGTTCAACAAACAGGAAAATATGAAGAAAAGGACATTAACAACTTTATGGATTTAAGTTATGTTTGTACATTAATCACGTTCAATTGTTAATTAAACATATAAGATCTATAATAGTAACAGAGTCAGTGAACTGACCTCAGAGTCTCCAGACTACAGTGTGGACTCTCCAGAAAACCACACAGCAGCTTCACTCCTGAATCCTCCAGCCTGTTGTAGCCCAGATCCAGCTCTCTCAGATGGGAGGGGTTGGACTTCAGAGCTGAGACCAGAGAATCACAGCTGATCTCTGACAACCAGCAGCCTGTCAATCTGAATAAAGAATAAATGATGAAGATAAAAATCTCTTTATAATCCAATCAGATGTGTTCAGGTTTTAAATGTGTAGCTCAACATTACTATATCCTAATCAATGATCTTTTCCCTAAAATGAGTAGAGTGACTTTGTCATTGTGTTATTGTGGATCATCATAATGTCAGCCTTCTACAGACATCATCCAGATGTCACCACAACATTCATACACCTATTCATGTCAACACACATCAATAACATGCTGCTGATCTCAGTCAAGTCTGGAATTAGAAGATCAATATTAAATCAGACTTGTTGGACTTCTGTTGTGACACATTTTCAGGCTGTTTTCTCTCTCTCTCTCTCTCTCTCTCTCTCTCTCTCTCTCTCTCTCTCTCTCTCTCTCTCTCTCTCTCTAGTTGTGGAGGGAGTATGCCAAAGGCGTTCGAAAAGAGAGGGGTTCATCTCGAGTCTGAGAGGGGAGGGCAAAAACGGCTTCGCAAATGTAGAGGCGAATGTCGGCACTTCTGAGATCTAACAGCCTAGCGGCGGCAAAAAGAGGAGGGGGATTAGGTAAAAAGGTTAGATTCGTAAATCTGTCACAGATAAGACCAAAATAACTTTGCAAAAAAATAATGAGTTTTGGGCATTTTGCCCACTGAGGGTAAAGAAAATGAAAGAGAATTGTGAATGAAGCCTATATATACGTTGGGGACGCAGGTAGGAGCTGTACTAGTTATTAGAAAATATTAAAGACTATTATCAATATTAATAAAATTAATATTACTAAATTATCAATTTATATTCAAACTAACAGGGTACCAAATTAAATCGGTACATAAGCTCAAAAGACATTAAAATGACTATCAAAAGTAATTAATAACTATCAAAATAATTATTAATTATAATTAATAATATCATTTAATGTATATTAAATCATCCTCGGGGCACCACTCTTTGAAACAAAGAGAAAATGATAGCAAATTAATGTAGTCTCATAGATAAGTCTCGTTAAATATACTAAACTATCAATTTAGAACTTTGATTAAAAATTAAATTAATAACTATAACCAAAAATCACTATATCAATAGATAGTAAAGGTTGAAGGATATTGGAGTTATTGACACAGCAGCGGTTGGCATTATTCACTCTTGTACAATATTTAACAGACCAGCATGTATAATCCACAAACATTTATTTACAAGATAATAAAGGTTTAAAACACAATATTAATCTAACTAAATAACTAAATTAAACAAACCAGCATATG
Organism: Sebastolobus alascanus; assembly: GCA_916701645.2. Taxonomy (NCBI): domain Eukaryota; kingdom Metazoa; phylum Chordata; class Actinopteri; order Perciformes; family Sebastidae; genus Sebastolobus; species Sebastolobus alascanus. The sequence continues at coordinate 31,277 of CAKAOJ020001664.1, read as the reverse complement.
TGTGTGTGTGTTTGAGTGAGAGAGAGAGAGGGAGAGAGAGAGAAGGAGAGAGAGAGACAAAGACAAGATGGCTACTTGTCTTTGATGTCTGCATGGCCTACAAACAATATGGCAAGCACTGTAAAACTACAAAGATGACTGGATCAAAGATGGCCGCCAGGGTGTCACCACATGGTCTTTTTTTCCTTTGGAGCACATGGGCTCAGGGAGAACAAAGAGGTGTGATGTGGGGATTGGGATTATCTGAATGTGTATGTTTGTGTTTAAAACCAATTCACAGTTTATGTAAGTGATCTTAATGTGTGTCGGATAATGCAGTAGGTTAGAAAAGATGGTTAGTTTGCATGCAAGACCCTATGTCTGTGTGGAGCATAAACTAAACACCTCAGATGTGGTGAAGCCGGCTAACCAAATATCCTGACTACAAATAATATCACAACAGTCAAACTCAATGAATTACATTAAATTATGAGTTGGAGGAAGCAGACTGGAGAAAGTTGTGGTTCCAGGGTCAAAGATGTTTTCCTTGTTGTGCTCAAATCCAGTTGTGCAGTTGGAGGGAAACTGGTCCAGTCCTGTTTCTGCAGCTTGGTGGCTTGGTACTAACTTCCTTGTTGGTTGAAGTTAGTTGGTCAAAAGGCAGGCACTCGCGTCTTCTGCCTTAGAAGTTCCTTGTGTTCATGTCTGTTTGCTAACAAGACATCCAGAGCAGAGCTGGTTCTGCAGCTTCTGTCTGTTGGAGAGCTGGGTGAGAAGGGCCGCTGCTGACCTGCCTTGGAGGTCAGCAGGGGTGTAAAGGCCAGGAAAGAGAGAAGAGCCAAGGAAAAGAGGAGGACCTTCCTATTTACCTTCCATGAATTTCACAAGTATGTGTGAATGAGTCATCATGGTAACAGTAGCCAATGGAAATGGTTAACGAGTCCATGGGTGGAGCTACCCAAGGGTCCTGGGACGTGTAGTTCATTGTCTTTGCCACCATCTTGAATGGTGTGGTCCCAACATATATAAGAAGGCACGGTTTGTAGTGAAGTCAGTCCTCCGTTCGAACTGACGACTCGTGTTTGTTTTTGAAGACAGAAATAAACACTTTTGCATCAAGATCTGTTGACTTCTCTCGACCAATTTTTTAACCTGATTTTTGAGAACTCCAATAGTTTTAAGTATTATAAGGATAAAAGTGATGAAGGAGGATGCCCTATCTTTTGCTGGCCCACGGTCGGGGCATTTTTTCTTCAACACTTCATTAATTAATTTATTACATGGCCTTCTTCTCACTGTATCTGGTAGCTCAGTAGGTTTATGTCATTTACAGGTAAGTTTCCACATTTGTTCAAGTGTGTCTGTAAACAACAGCCACAGTCACATGTACAAACACAACATACTGACTGGATACATACTAAGGCCGGCCAATATATCCATATTAAATCGATATCGTGATATGAGACTAGTTATCGTCCTAGATGTTTGATATCCTAATATCTAGGGTTGTTAAAGTTAATCGTTTTAACGCCACTCATTTCTTTAACGCATTAACGCAATTGAGTAAACGAGGCAGAGGAGAAGTGACCCGGCCCAGAGGAAGCCCGGGGCCCACATCTGGAGCCAGGCTCAGACTGAGGGCCCGTCAGCGAGCGTCTGGTGGCCGGGCTTGCCACGGAGCCCGGCCGGGGATACCCTGAAGAAGCGACGTGGCACCCCCCTCCTCTCCATCCTGTGGTCTCACCACCTGCGGGAGGAACCGCTGGGGTCGGGTGCCCTGCACACGGGTGGCAGTGAAGGCCAGGGACCCTAACGTACCAGACCTGGGAGGCAGAGGCTGGCTCTGGGGACGTGGAACGTCACCTCTCTGTGGGGGAAGAAGCCGGAGCTTGTGTGGGAGGTGGAGCGCTATCAGTTAGATCTGGTAGGGCTTACCTCTATGCACAGCCTCGGTTCTGGAACCGTACTCCAGGATAGGGGTTGGACTCTATTCTTCTCTGGAGTTGCCCAAGGTGCGAGGCGCCGGGCGGGTGTGGGGATACTCACAAATCCACAGTTGAGTGCCGCTACGTTGGAGTTTACCCCGGTGGACGAGAGGGTCGCCTCCCTAAGCCTTCGGGTGATGGGGGGAAAACTCTGACTGTTGTCTGTGCGCAGTTCAGAGTATTCGGCCTACTTGGAGACCCTAAATGGAGTCCTGTATGGGGCTCCAGTAGGGGATTCCATAGTTCTCCTGGGAGACTTCAACACGTGGGCAACGATGGAGGCACCTGGAGAGGCATGATTGAGAGGAATGGCCTCCCTGATCTAAACCCGAGTGGTCGTTTGTTACTGGATTTCTGTGCTAGTCGTGGACTGTCTATAACGAACACCATGTTCGAACATAAGGATGCTCATAAGTGTACGTGGTACCAGAGCACCCTAGGCCGAAGGTCGATGATCGATTTTGTTATCGTATCGTCTGATCTGAGGCCGCATGTTTTGGACACTCGGGTGAAGAGAGGGGCGGAGCTGTCAACTGATAACCATCTGGTGGTGAGTTGGGTCAGAGGGTGGGGGAAGACTCTGGACAGACCTGGTAAGCCCAAACGGTAGTGCGGGTGAACTGGGAACGTCTGGAGGAGGCCCCTGTCTGAGAGATCTTCAACTCACACCTCCGGCGGAGCTTTTCTGGCATCCCTGTGGAGGTTGGGGGCATTGAACCTGAGTGAACGATGTTCAAAGCTTCCATTGCTGAAGCTGCGGCGGTGAGCTGTGGTCTAAAGGTTTTGGTAGCCTCAAGGGACGGCAACCCTCGAACACGGTGGTGGACACCGCTGGTCAGGGAAGCCGTCCGACTGAAGAAGGAAGCCTTCCGGGATATGTTATCTCGGAGGACTCAGGAGGCAGTTGCAAGGTACCAACAGGCCTGAAGGGCAGCAGCCACTGCCATGAAGGAGGCAAAGCAGCGGGTGTGGGAGGAGTTCGGAGCAGCCATGGAGAAGGACTTTCGGTCGGCACCAAGGTGCTTCTGGAAAACTGTCCGGCACCTCAGGAGGGGGAAACGGGGAACCATCCAAGCTGTGTACAGTAAGGATGGGACAGTGTTGACCTCAACTGAGGAGGTAATCGGGCTGTGGAAAGAGCACTTTGAGGAACTCCTGAATCCGACTAATACGCCCTCTTTTGTAGAGGCGGAGCTGGAAGCTGATGGGGAATCATCATCAATTTACCTGGTGGAAGTCACTGAGGTAGTCAAACAACTCCACAGTCGTAAAGCCCCGGGGATTGATGAGATCCGTCCAGAAATGCTGAAAGCTTTGGGTGTGGAGGGGCTGTCTTGGATGACACGTCTCTTCAACATTGCGTGGAAGTCGGTGACAGTGCCTAAGGAGTGGCAGACCGGGGTGGTGGTTCCCCTGTTCAAAAAGGGGGACCAGAGATTGTGTGCCAATTACAAGGGTATCACACTACTCAGCGTCACTGGTAAAGTCTACTCCAAGGTGCTGGAAAGGAGGGTTCGGCCGATAGTCGAACCTCGGAATCGAAGAGGAACAATGCGGGCTCCGTCCTGGCTGTGGAACAACAGACCAGCTCTTCACTCTTGCAAGGATCCTGGAGGGGGCCTGGGAGTATGCCTATCCAGTCTACATGTGTTTTGTGGACTTGGAGAAGACGTATGACCGGGTCTCCCGGGAGATACTGTGGGGGGTTCTGCGGGAGTATGGGGTGAGGGGGTCACTTCTTAGGGCCATCCAATCTCTGTACGCCCAAAGCGAGAGCTGTGTTCGGGTTCTCGGCAGTAAGTCGGCCTTGTTTCCGGGGGGGGTTGGCCTTCGCCAGGGCTGCGCTTTGTCACCAATTCTGTTCGTGATATTCATGGACAGGGTATCGAGGCGTAGTTCGGGGGAGGAGGGTTTGCAGTTCGGAGTGCTGAGGACCTCATCGCTGCTTTTTGCAGATGATTTGGTCCTGTTGGCATCATCGGTCTGTGACCTCCAGCACTCACTGGATTGGTTCGCAGCTGAGTGTGAAGCGGCTCGGATAAGGATCAGCATCTCTAAATCTGAGGCTATGGTTCTCAGCAGAAAACCGATGGATTGCCTACTCCGGGTAGGGAATGAGTCCTTACCCCAAGTGAAGGAGTTCATGTACCTCGGGGTCCTGTTCGCGAGTGAGGGGACATAGGAACGTGAGATTAGCCGGAGAATCGGAGCAGTGGGGGGGGGGGCAGTATTGCATTCGCTTTACCGCACTGTTGTGACGAAGAGAGAGCTGAGCCGGAAGGCAAAGCTCTCGATCTACTGATCAATCTTCGTTCCTACTCTCACCTATGGTCATGAGGGCTTGGTCATGACCCAAAGAACTAGATCGCGGGTACAAGCGGCTGAAATGGGTTTCCTCAGGAGGCCTGGGAACGCCTCGGGATCCCCCAGTCAGAGCTGGTTAATGTGGCCCGGGAAGGGGAAGTTTGGGGTCCCCTGCTGGAGCTGTTGCCCCCGCGACCCGACTCCAGATAAGCGGTTGAAGATGAGAGAGAGTGAGAGAGAGATTAATGCAATCGATCTTCTGGAGATTGTAGAGGGCTCAGTTTTAAAGCTAGAGTGAAGATACTGGTATCATAGGAAACTAGAAAACCTGATGAATCCATTGGTACCAGCCATGTCATACGTCAGCTCGTCTGGAAGGAGGTTAAATAACGCTCCAATCTTGCGTTAAATTTTGGCGAGGAAAAACTGGCATGGCCATTTTCAAAGAGGTCCCTTGACTTCTGACCTCCAGATATGTGAATGTAAATGGGTTCTATGGGTACCCACGAGTCTCCCCTTTACAGACATGCCCACTTTATGATAATGACATGCAGTTGGGGGCAAGTCATAGTCAAGTCAGCACACTGACACACTGACAGCTGTTGTTGTCTGTTGGGCTGCAGTTTGCCATGTTATGATTTGAGCATATTTTTTATGCTAAATGCAGAACCTGTGAGGGTTTCTGGACAATATCTGTCATTGTTTTGTGTTGTTAATTGATTTCCAATAATAAATATATACATACATTTGTATAAAGCAGCATATTTGTCCACTCCAATGTTGATAAGAGTATTAAATACTTGATAAATCTCTGTTTAGGTGCATTTTGAACAGATAAAAAGAAGTGTGAATAATTTGCGATTAATCGTGATCAATCATGGACGATCATGTGATTAATCGTGATTAAATATTTTAATCGATTGACAGCCCTAGTATTATTGTGATATGGTATAAGTGTTGTCTTTTCTTGGTTTTAAAGGCTACATTAAAGTAAAGTGATGTAAGTTTCTGAATTTACCAGACTGTTCTAGCTGTTCTATTATTTGTCATTTACACACTTAGTCATTAGATCCTCATTACTGATGATTATTTATCAAAACTCTCATTGTGTAAATATTTTGTGAAAGCACCAATGGTCAATCCTACAATATCGTCGCCATATCGATATCGAAGTATTTGGTAAAAAATATCATGATATTTGATTTAATCCAAGTCACCCAGCCCTAATACATCTAACTCAGACTGCTGAAGCCTCCGATTAGTTTAGATCAACTTTACAGGTCAACTTTACAGGTCATTTTACACAGAACAAGACTGTGGATTTAGTCCTCATCTCGTAACACTCAGGTTTTACGGGGATTGCTTCACAGACAGAAGGAATGATGACAGACATCAATGACTCTTTGAATGTACATATGAACATGTGAGTATTGTATTCATATAGACTTGGAAAAATATGAACCTGCAAAGATGTTTCTGATGCAGAATATTTATTTGTTTTTAGTTGCAATCTAAATGTTTGTGGCTTCAAATAATTAGACAATGCTGACATGAAAACAGAGCACAGTTAGATCTGCTGTCAAAAAGAAAGTGGGACTTAGAACCATAGAAACCTCTAATTTGATGGTGTCATTCATAATCATCACTTATGTGCCTTTAAGTTGGTGCATTACGTGTTTTTTGTAGAGTGCTGCACCTTTAGACATGTTCAAATAGAGCGCTACAGGTATGAGTCCTAAAACCCAGAAATGAGTCAGCATTTTAGCACTTCCTGTTCCCTCGTCTGGAAGTTAATGGGTGTTTTGAATGGGTTTTTAGTTAGAAGCCTGAAATAAGGTCTGTTGTTAAAGGATCAGTGTGTAGGATCTGGAGGTATCTAGCGGTGAGGTGAGGAGATTACAACCAACTGAAGCCTCTCCTGTGTACCAAGCGTGTTGGAGAGCTAAGGTGGACGACGTGAAAAAGTGAATGTCCCTCTCTAGAGCCATCTGGAGCAGAGCCAGTGCATAGAGAGTGTGTGTACAAACTACATAAGCCACAGTCAGTGAACTGACCTCAGAGTCTCCAGTCTACAGTTTGGACTCTCGAGTCCAGCAGACAGTAACTTCACTCCTGAATCCTTCAGGTTGTTGTGACTCAGGTCCAGCTCTCTCAGATGGGAGGGGTTGGACTTCAGAGCTGAGGCCACAACTTCACAGTGAGTATCTGAGAGTTCACAGCCAGAAAGTCTGTCATGACACAAAAATTACAAAATATGTTATTATGAAAGAGGACAATTTATATTTACTTCATATATTTTATGACTAAACAGTTTGATATATATACTTCTTTGATTAACATTTACTCCTCACATCAGTGGTTCAGCTAATCTTATCTCACTGTTTGACATTAAACAATAATTCTCATCACTCTCTCTCAAACCTGCAGACTCTTAATCTTTGTTTTTTTTAATCTTGCAGATGAAGAGAGACAACATGTAGTTATTATTGAGGCTTCCCTAATGTCCAGTCTGTCAGTGTGATCTGATCCCAGGTCTGTCTCCACAAAGTTAGCATGAGGCCTTCTTGATAAAACTCAGTGAATAAGTAATAATAATACAGTTGATAAAGTTGACCTCTCTTTGCTAGCTACCTGCTGCTGTCAGGTTCACGTCCATAAATGGGAAAATTCAGTGACTGCTGCCAAAAGGTAGAGAAATTAAACAAATCGCGTAATAATATTAGACCTGTACATAATTAAACATTAATATAATTAGATATTTTGATGACTGCATGGTGTTTTGTCATTAACACTCTTTTCTGAGCATCAAATGTATTCAGCTCACAAACACAATTAAAGAACCAATAAGGTTGCATTATTTTCACCATAATATCATCAGAAAGATGTCAGTGTATCAGCATTAAAAACATAACATTGATCTTTGGTGTGTATAAGATCTGTTAAAAAGTCTGAATTCTACCATTCTGCTGTTATATATTCATCAGACCGCTGTTATTGGTGGAAGCTGTGTATTTCCTGTTACTACTCTTCTCTACAGCAACAAGAGACAGAAACACCTGAGTTTCCTTCTGTGAGTAACAGAATAAAAGGAAAGACTTAAAAACAAGCTGATGGAACACAACTTGACTTCATGAGCAATAAAATGCACCATTGCTCGATTCAACACACTCAGGGGTTTTACAACGACAAGCTTTGTCTCGTATGACCAGTAGTTTACGGTGGCTAATGCTAGAGTTGGGTCGATTTTCGATTTTGCCGGTCCGGTCCGGTCCGGTGTACGAGTTTAAACCGGTTGGATTTTATGCTAACCGACATTTGTCATTATGACACGTTCTGGTAAATTTGAAAAGTATCCTACATCAACAACCTGTGCCGACAGAGTCACAGTGCTAAATCCAGCCTGTATTGCATTACTAATAAGCAATATGATGACGTGATAAACGTTATATTATGATATTATGTTGGTTTATAAACAAGAAGAGGTTAGTTTACTAGAGAGTTCATGTGTTTTTTGGGGTGACGAGATGAGACACGGCAGAGCTGGTCTCAAAGAAAACTAAAACTGCAGCAACATGGTAACAGTTTGGATTTGAAGCCAACGAAAGAGATGAGCCCAAAAACACACGAGGTAAGGTGTAATGTGGTACAAGGCCTATTGAAAGGAAACCCCAGCACCAGGGTTCTGATCCCAGGACCGCCCCGACTCCCCCGATCAGCAAACGTTCTGTTGCTGCCGTTACACCGGTTAGACCCAGCGCTCCACCAGACAGCTGATTTTTTGTTTTTTTCATTTGTTTTACTGGGTTCACATGTCGTCTCCATCACCCAAAAAGATAAATAAGAAAAAACTGTAAAATGTACCAATTATTAGAAATAAATAGAATAAGTGTTCATTAACTTGACAGCTAGAAACACAAACAACTGAAACATTTTTTAACTCAACATTTGAAACAGCTCAAGAACATCTGTGACAAAATACAACTGACATATTTATGTAATAAACACGTGGAACACTTATAACAATATTACATTTTAAGAATAATTTATAGTGTGTATTAGAGGTCGACCGATTTATCGGTCGGCCGATTAATCGGGCCGATTTTTTGACATTTTTTCATAATCGGCATCGGCCGATGCCTGAGCATATTAAGCCGATTAGTAAACAGGCACATCTGCGGGCAGCCCAGTGTTGTTGTTGCTGTGGAACACGTGTGACACCTCCCCTTGTGTGTCAATCAAATTGCCATTCTACCGGGAGAAACCGGTATTCTTCTCTTTCAAACCCTATATATTTAATTGGTTAGATATGAAATGCTCCGACGTTATCAATTCTGTTTTTGGTAACGGAGAATTTCTCTCCGTAGGTAGCTGTGTGCGGGGCGGAGCAGCTGCTGCAGCGCCGCGTTCAGACACACAGAGCTTCTGCTCTTAGTAACTATGACGGAAAAAACTAAACTTATAAAGCGTGATTACATTTTACTAGAGTTGATGCTGACAATACTTGTCATAAGTGCAAGTTTGCGTGTGATGGCGGAAACACGAGCAATTTGTCGAAACATTTAGCAAAAAGTTCACTTCCTCATTAAACGTGTCTATTATGGGTCCTTCATAGCCTCTATGACGTCACCGTTGGCCTGTGTGTAGTCCGCAGCAGATATGAGCAGCAGGCTGTGTAATACGAGTGAACAAAGTTATTATTATTTTGTGATCACTTAGATTATGGCCATATAGCTTGTAACAGTGTCTGTCAACAATAATAAATAAAAAACATGCTTTAGGACAGTTTTGGAAAGGTGCTTAAAAGGTTTTGAGCCCTGTACTATTACTACCATTAACCATCATGCACATAATAAAATATGCACTGCAGTGCAGACACAAAGTGCAAATTGGAGAGACAGACCATAAGTGTTGTTCAATAAATGCTTACTTAAGTTAAGACATTTTGTGTATTATTTGTTATTATTAAGCTGTTATATTTTATCAGATGGAGGAAAAAAAGAAAACCAGCCAAACATATCGGCAAAAAAAAAATCGGCATCATATATCGGCCATCGGCTGTCCTGATTCTGTAAAAAATCGGCATCGGCATCAGCATCGGCCATAAAAAACCCAAATCGGTCGACCTCTAGTGTGTATATTTGAAGAAGTACACTGATCTATAAAGTTAATGACATCTGGACTTACAGAGCTTTTCTGCAGTTCCTCACAGCTGGAATCAGTCTCAGTCGTCCCTCGTCTGTTGTCTTGTACTTCTCCAGGTCCAACTCATCCAGAACCTCCTCTGACATCTGCAGCATGAAGGCCAGAGCGGAGCAGTGGATCTCTGAGAGATTCTTCTTTGATCTGTTCTCTGACTTCAGGAACTCTTGGATCTCCTGATGTACCGAGTGGTCGTTCATCTCCGTCAGACAGTGGAAGATGTTGACGTTTCTGTCAGGAGAGGTATTATACATGTTCATCTCCTTCAGGTTGTTGATGATTCTCTGGATGATTTCTGGACTGTTGTCTGTCCGACCCAGCAGACCCCCTAAGAGCCTCTGGTTGGACGCCAGAGAGAGGCCATGAAGGAAGCGAACAAACAGGTCCAGGTGGCCATTTTTACTTTCAAGGGATTTCTTCATGGCTCTCTTCAGGAAGTCATCCAGGGTTGAATGAACATATTCTTCTCCCAGGAAGTCCTTCAGTTCCTCTGTGTTGCTGTCTGTGTAACAGTGGATCATGTAGACTGCAGCCAGAAACTCCTGAATGCTCAGGTGAACAAAGCAGTAGACTGTTTTCTGGAAGATCAGACACTCTCTTTTGAAGATCTCTGTACAAACTCCTGAGTACACCAAGGCCTCTGTGACATCAAGACCACACCGCTCCAGGTCTTCTTGGTAGAAGATGATGTTTCCTTTCTCCAGCTGTTCAAACGCCAGCCTCCCCAGCTTCAGAAGAACTTCCCTGTCAGCCTCCGTCAGCTCCTGTGGACTCGTCTCATGTCCCTCACCATACTTCTGCTTCTTCTTCTTTGTCTGAACCACCAGGTAGTGTGAGTACATGTCAGTCAGGGTCTTGGGCAGCTCTCCTCTCTGGTCTGTAGTCAACATGTGGTCCAGAACTGTAGCGGTGATCCAGCAGAAGACTGGGATTAGACACATGATGTGGAGGCTCCTGGATGTCTTGATGTGTGAGATGATTCTGCTGGACAGCTCTTCATCACTGACTCTCCTCCTGAAGTACTCCTCCTTCTGGGCGTCAGTGAAGCCTCGTACTTCTGTTACCCTGTCAACACATGCACGAGGGATCTGATTGGCTGCTGCAGGTCGGGAAGTTATCCAGACGAGAGCTGAGGGAAGCAGATTCCTCTGGATGAGGTTTGTCAACAGCACGTTGACTGATGACTTCTGGGTGACATCAGACACAACCTCACTGTTCTTGAAATCCAGTGAATGTCTGCTTTCATCCAGGCCGTCAAAGATGAACAGAACTTTACAGACAGCGAGCTTCTCTGCTGTGACCTTCTGTAATGTTGGATGGAAAACATGGAGCAGCGTGAGAAGACTGTACTGCTCATCTCTGATCAAGTTCAGCTCCCTGAACGAAAGCAGAACCACCAGACTGACATCTTGGTTTTCCAAGCCCTCTGCCCAGTCCAGAGTGAACTTCTGCACTGAGAAGGTTTTTCCAACGCCAGCGACGCCGTTCGTCAGAACGACTCTGATGTGTCCCTGTTGGTCAGGTAAGGCTTTAAAGATGTCGCGGCACTTGATTGGAGCGTCATGGAGGGTCTTCTTCTTGGAAGCTGTCTCAAGCTGCATCACCTCATGTTGGGTATTAACCTCTTCACTCTGTCCCTCTGTGATGTAGAGCTCAGTGTAGATCCTGTTGAGGAGGGTTCCACTTCCTGTTTCATCACTTCCTTCAGCCACACATTCACATCTCCTCCTCAGACTGATCTTATGTTCATCTACAACCTCCTGCAGAACACTATCTGCTGAAAGAGAGAGACAAGTTTGAGACAAAACACAGAAACGTATTATTTCCAGTGCCAATATGAAAATAATCAATATAAGAACATATAAAGAAGTAAAGGTTATAAAGTCATCTTCCCTTCTTGAAGTAAAAACTAACCTCAAAGTGATTTTTATATTTATTTTTAATAGTTTTTCAACAAGTCGCTCTGCAGGACAACACGAGTGTTTGTAAGTTAGAGAAGTTAGAGACTGTAGCAGGAAAGCTGATGTTGTTCAAAGTCTGTGGCTCCTGTTCAGTTCAATTCAATTCATTTTTATATAGCGTCATATCATAACAGAAGTTATCTTAAGACGCTTTTCAGTTAGAGCAGGTCTAGACCGTACTCTATAATTGAGAGACCCAACAAGAGCATGTGCATGTATTGTTATGTGACAATGGGAAGGAAAAACTCCCCTTTCATCAGTGTGACTGTCTGTCTGTGGCTCTGTTCAGACCTGTTCAGACCTGTTCAGACCTGGTATTAACATGCGGCCTCAGTGATCGGATCAAAAGTGGACAGCTCTAAGTACAGGTGTGAACGCACTCAAGATGCATTGAGATCGGATCGTTCAGACCACATTCAGAGGTGGTCTGGGCCGCATTAAGGACCGCCTACTCAACTGATGTCCCGCTGCGATCCGCGGATCTCTGCGCTCCTCAGGTGAATAAACAGACAGACACGGGCGGTTGTCAGCATGGAAACAGCCTCTGTGCTCTACTGTATCCTGTCGGTAGATCTGTATTTTATTAACATATATCTTGTTTATAGGCTCCATATCTACAGACTATCAGACGGCACGCAAAGTGCATTATTATCATACTGTCGGAGATGTGTTGGTGTTTTTGTTCCGCTGCTTTGCACAGAGCTGACGCCCGTCCGTCCGTCTGCCTGTTCTCTCTCCTCCCCGGCTCTCTGGAGCTCTGTACTCGGCTGTTGTCTGGCAAAGGCAGCGCGGTGGTCACCGGGGACCGCCGGTACAATAACCTTTTATTTTGATGTTAATACAATGTACCAGAAGTCATGAATATGTAGGATATTACTACTGACATTCATGTAGTATCACATCACGACGTCTGCTGTATTAACCGTGTGTTTACTGGGTGTTTATTTGCATATAGAGCGGGGAAGTGAGATCGGATCACAAGTGGTCACTTGAGACGCATGTGGAGACGCATTCTAATGCCAGGTGTGAACAGACGTACTTAAAGCTGTCCACTTGTGATCCGATCACTGAGGACGCATGTTAATACCAGGTGTGAACAGGGCCTCTGATAGAACAGTGATGTTGTTGCTTTACAGAGATTAATAGTTCTCCATCTTCATCTATGCAGATGGAAAACAAACATCATTGTGATTGGTTGACGCAAAGACGGAGTGCTATCATAAAAACAAAACATAAAAATATAAATTTATTCCTTTTGGGTTCAGATTTTCTCTCAAAGGAGAACAAAGTGATTCAGAGCAGATATGTATGATGGAGAAGATCTTAAACAGTTGTCACAACAACAGTCAGTGTATTAAAACAACAAGTCCTGTTTCCAGACATGAAGACATCAGCAGACAGATCTACAGTCTTACTTTGTACAGTGCTGCTCTGACTGGCTGTCTGCAGTCGAGGTCTTTTTCTGGATGTGGACATCAGCTCCTCCACAGCAGCATGACTCCTCTTCTTCTCTCTGTGGAGACATTACTTTATTACTAAAATCATTTGTTGATTGTTGGTGAAAAATATCAAGATTTGGCCATTATTTGTTCCTTTATTTTAAATCTCCTGCTGTAATAAACAAGAATTAGCTGCTTTTCCTATCTGACTGTCTTATTAAACATTTAGTGATCTGGCTGAAGTTTAGTTATTAAAGAGGAACAACGGACATTTTAAAACATTAATATTATTCTATTCTAACAAGGAAGACCAAGGACACCAATGTTACATGATGTGTGTCTTAGACCGCTGGTCTACCTCAATATTTAGACCACTTCTAACCTCAGGTCAAACCTAACTAACTCAAGCTAAGCTGCCCAAAGTGACTGTGAATCAGTAAAGGACATAATCAGCTCTCTTTAATGGAGGACTTTTACTGTGAAGGAGCTGCAGAAAATTATGAGTTTGTATTAAAGGGGAACAACGGACATTTTTAAAACACTGATATTATTCTGGAGGCTAAATAACATGATGGAAAAAATACTGCAAGTTGCTGATGTACGCTCATATTGAGAGGACGCGCCAGGAAACCACGAGGTGGCAGCGTCATCACGGTAAACAGTAACTGCCTGTCAGTGGTGATATGAATGGAGGATAGAATTTCAACATTTGCAGTATAAATAAACATGCTGTCACTTCCTGAATGTATTTTATGTGTTAACAATAAACACTTCCAAGACTCGGAAACTGTGTCTGACCTTTCTGACTTCTTTAGTCTTCCAGTAGTTATAGTTTATATAAGTGCTGTCCACTGGAACGGAGAGATCCATGACAGGATTTGGGCAGCAGCTAGCTTGTAGTTTCCACAGTGACGAACACACCAGTAAGGTATCTCAGACTGTTCCCATCCGCGCTCTACTTGGTCAACAAAAGTCTAGGACTGTATTTATGGAATTAGTTATAGCTAACGTTATTTTACTGTCTAACTAGCTAGCTACCAATATGCCGTGTCTGTTGCTAGCATGGTCGCTAGCTGCAGGATAACCGTCACAACATGCACTGAAATCCTGTCATAGATCTCTCAAACTCATCATTTTCTGCAGCTCCTTCACAGTAAAAGTCCTCCATTAAAGAGAGCTGATTAAGTCCTTTACTGATTCACAGTCACTTTCGGCAGCTTAGCTTGAGTTAGTTAAGTTTGAACTGAGGTTAGAAGTGGTCTAAATATTGAGGTAGACCAGCGGTCTAAGACACACAGCATGTATCACTGGTGTCCTTGGTGTTCCTTTTTTTAATGTCAATATGTTTTCTGCCACTTTCTACTGTCAACTATCAAATGAAGGCATGAATTCAAATATTCTAAAAAACAGAAGTGGTACAAATCTACATTTGACCATTTCATGTCAGCAGATAGTTTTACACCAGAGATGTTTGTTCATGACCTTCAGAAACAATATGTGGTGCAGAGAATCTAAGCTCAAAGGTCAACATAATAATGATCCAAAGCTTTCAACTGAAAGCTCTGGATCATTAGCAAGTGAACCTTTGAGCAGAATTTTCTTTCAGCATATTTTACATGTAGTGAAAGAAAAAAAACACAAACCATCAACACATATAATCAAGGTGAGTAAATATTTTCTACAGATGCCTTTTCACCACATTTTGCACAATTCTGATGTGCACTGATTCAAGATGACACCCAGCAGGTCATAACAGCTGATTTTAGGAGGAGTCAAACCAACTGTTGAACCGGCCTCTACAGCAACTTATATGGATATTTTTTAAGTGTGAATTGTGAAATGGAGGTGCTCAGGTGTTTTGTTACAGAAATACAATCAGTAGTTTGTGGCTATAAAACCCAGACTATAATCCATCTTAGTTTGAAACAGTATCTGCACTAATAGTTCTGCATCAGGAATATAAATCTTTTAGCAGAACATTTAGTCTTCATCCTCAATGCATCATCATCATCATCAACCATCAGCTCAGCTTACAGTAAAAACAGTCTCTTACTTTGTGTTTGAGGGTCGAGGTTCATTACTGAACCATAGAGGAAGACCTTTGGACTGGTCGCTCTTCATAGACAGACAGCCGGAGACTGGAGACTCTGCTCTGTCCTCCTCTTCCTCCACACAGTCACTCATCTCCGGATCTGAAGTCAGTCTGAGAGGTAAAACAGGAACACACACTGTGAGCTCAGAACACAAGAATCAAGACAAACAAGGTTGTTCAAGAGTCACAGGCAAGAATTTGTGTTCACAGATGAATCAAACTGTTGAGTTCATTCTAACATTTCTCTCCTGTGTAGTCCACAGGGTAAAAACTGACTCAAAATTGAGCCAATCACAACGCACGACCGCAGCTCCAGTTACACTACGCATGCGTTATACCCCACACTATGAGGGGCCGTACAAGACATAATTCATTCTTGCACTAACACACACATACATTCTCCTTTCACATACATATATTCTCCTTTCACACATATACATTCTCCTTTCACACACATATATTCTCCTTTAACATACATATATTCTCCTTTCACATACATACATTCTCCTTTCACACACATATATTCTCCTTTAACATACATATATTCTCCCTTCACATACATATATTCTCCATTCACATACATATATTCTCCTTCCACATACATATATTCTCCTTTCACACACATACATTCTCCTTTCACATACATATATACTTTACATTTCAACACATACATATATTTTCACTCTCACATACACATATGTACACTTACACACATGTAAGTGGTGGCTGGTGACTCAAATAATTGGGACAGCCTGTCACTGAAAAACAAAATTTAGTAACGTACGGGGGGAAGCAGCGCCTTTTGTAGTCCATCTTCCGAACATTGTAGTTTCACCACAGCAGACCCGCATCACTAACATTCGCCGCTGTCCCATCATAATTACAGAGCCTAGTGTTAGTGCAGTCAGATTTTCTTAACACCACAGTTGTCTTTTCCTAAGTCCTTATGAATTCTCCTTCACATCTTTCCTTGACCTCATGACGTTTTCCATCCAGGTCAAGGAAAAATGGTAAGGAAAAGACGTTAGGACGTAATTTTTGGACTTTTCGACTGCAGCCTCAGAGTTTTCGGTTCCAGAACAGCTGATCAGGGTCAGTTCAATCAACTCTGAGTAGGTTGAACCTGAACATAAAAAGCCATCATCAATAGAGCTCTGATACTACGATTCACATGACGACAGGTAAATAAGAGGCAGAGCCTCCATTTTAATCAAGTCGACGGAGAGATTGTAGTACATGTATGTAAAGTATATGCTGACTGTGCACATTTATCTATAAAAAAGTCAGAGCGGGGAAAAGTGTCAATAATATAATAAAGTTTTATTCAGTGTGGTCCATTAATTCATCTTTTACCAGACTTACATTTCCTTAATGATAAAGTGGTGGAATCGGACTGTGTATTAGACTGTAGCCTACATTACATCTACAATATATTTGTTCAGTCTGATCCAGTAATAATGTGTTTGGTGATTTAAAGGTTAAATAGAGTAGATGATAATAGAAACCTAAGCTATTTGGATCTTGGCTCAACAGCGTTCAGTGACTTTATTTTCAGCTACTTCAACAAATGTAGTCAATTTAAACACAGTCAGTGAAATGCTGTTAAAACAGCTAAAAAAAACAACTCACTTTGTAACTCCATTCTGCAGCTGCACCACCATCCTGCTCACTCACAAATATTAACATATAATCTACAATATTATTATGTTCCATCGACCAATCACACCGTGAGTGACAGAGATCATTATTCATTGATCCTGTCTGAGATTCATACCGATTTTTACCAGCATACTTAAACTGAGATACACATTATGTGCAATGAACTAGTTAGTTGAACTGCTCCAACAAACTGACCGCTGTTTCAGTCGCAGTGTTATAAAAATGAACTTCGCAAACAAAACAAGCAGAGGTTTTATTCTGAGATGACGGTGACTTGATTCTGTGTGATATTTGAATGTGAGGGCAAAAACCGCTGTTCAGAAAAGACTGACAGGTGCATAAAAGCGGTAACTTTAGATAGTACTGAGTAACTACTATCTTTAAATTCTGACGCGAACCTCCGCTAATTAATGATTAATTTGGATATGGACTGAATGAATGAGGAAATAAAGCAGCATTTCTGAGACTGTCGTCTGTGTGTGTGTGTGTGTCAGTGGTGGGGGGGGGGGGGGGGGGGTTGTGTACGGATCCTTCAACAGAGGAGGCATCAGGAGAGAGACAGGAGCATAAATAAGCAACTACACTTTACAAACAAAAACCCACAGATACCAATATTTGTAAGCCACTTTTCATGAAAACAAGCTCAAAGTCACATATAATAAGCGGACTTTGCAACTGTGGCTGCAGTCGGCCTACTGGAGTCTCTCCCCCCCCCTTCAATGCTGGTGTGCACATGACCCGCCCTCCTCGAGCTTCTCAGCCAATCCCAGCGCCATAAATGACCTGCCATCCGTTTCAGCTATAGTCTCTCTCACATACATATACATATATTCTTCTCACACATACATATATTCTTCTAACACACACATATATTCTTCTCACGCATACATAAATTCTTCTAACACACACATATATAGTTCTCACACATACATATATTCTTCTAACACACACATACATTCTTCTCACACACACATATATTCTTCTTACACATATATTTTTCTCTCACAAACATATATTCTTCTCACACACATATATTCTTCTCTTACACACATATATTCTTCTCTCACACATATATTCTTCTCACACACACATATATTCTTCCCTCACACACATATATTCTTCTTACACATATATTGTTCTAACACATACATATATTCTTCTCACACACACATATATTCTTCTTACAAATATATTCTTCTCTCACATACATATATTCTTCTCACACACACATATATTCTTCTCTCACACACATATATTCTTCTCTCACACACATATATTCTTCTCACACACACATATATTCTTCTCTCACACACATATATTCTTCTCACACATATATTCTTCTCACACATACTTATATTCTTCTCACACATACATATATTCTTCTCACACATACTTATATTCCTCTCACACATACATATATTCTTCTAACACTTACATATATTCTTCTCACACATACATATATTCTTCTCATACACACATATATTCTTCTCACACATACTTATATTCTTCTCACACATACATATATTCTTCTCACACATACTTATATTCTTCTCACACATACATATATTCTTCTAACACATACATATATTCTTCTCACACATACATATATTCTTCTCGCACATACATATATTCTTCTTACACATATATTCTTCCCACACATATATTCTTCTCTTACATGCATATATTCTTCTCACACATACATATGTGTGACTACGTCGACGAATCGCCCCAGCCTTATCTCACACACATTAATATTCTTCTCACACACACTTATATTCTTCTCACACATACATATATTCTTCTAACACTTACATATATTCTTCTCACACCTACTTATATTCTTCTCACATAGGATGACCTGACCTGGAGCGTCAACACCACAGCTATCACCAAGAAGGCACAGCAGAGACTGTACTTCCTGAGAATACTCAGGAATAACCAGCTCACACAAAAAAATTGCTCGTGTCCTTTCATCGTTGCTCCATAGAGAGCATCCTGACATACTGCATCTGTGTGTGGTTCTCCAGCTGCACAGCTGCAGACAGGAAAGCGCTACAGAGGGTCGTCACCACAGCCCAAAAGATTATCGGCTGCCCTCTCCCCTCCCTGGAAGATCTGTACAGTTCCCGCTGTCTCAGGGGAGCACAAAATATTCTCAGGGACCCATCTCACCCCGGACAGTCTGCCTTTGAACTGCTGCCCTCAGGCAGACGTTTCAGGACATTGAAAGCACGGACAAACAGACTAAAGAACAGTTTTTTTTACCAGAGCCATAACTGCACTAAACACAGCACAAACCTGAACTTCTTGTAAATATCACTGTGCAATAATGATATGAGTCGTGCAATACCTGCAGAATGTGAATGCCTTGTGTGTGGTATGTGTGTTTTTTATTTTATTTATTTATTATTTATTTTTTATAGTTTTTCGAGGCACGTAACTGTTTTTTTCTTGCCCTTTTTAAGGATTGCATTTTCATTTCGTTGTACTTGTACAATGACAATAAAGATATATTCTATTCTATATACATATATTCTTCTGACACATACATATATTCTTCTCACAAACACATATATTCTTCTCACACATACATATATTCTTCTCACACATACTGATATTCTTCTCACACATACATATATTCTTCTCACACATACATATATTCTTCTAACACATACATATATTCTTCTCACACATACTTATATTCTTCTCACACATACATATATTCTTCTGACACATACATATATTCTTCTCACACACACATATATTCTTCTCACACATACATATATATTGTTGCGCGAGTGAAAATATATGTATGTGAAAGGAGAATGTATGTGTGTGTGAGTGCAAAAATGAATTCTGTCTTGTACGGCCCCTCATACCAAACCCAAAAACCGATGTCCGCCCGTGACCCAGCCTCCTTTCCATAGGCCTTGGTTCTCATGTACCTGGATCACCTGGTCAGTGTGGCTCCTCCCCTCTCCATTTACAGGAAATCTATGACCTCAGAGTTTATCTACCAGTGTTTGTGTGTGTTACTCACACAAATCAGCTTTTTAACACAATGTGTTCATGAGAATCTCTTTTGTCTTGGACTAGTTGAATTAAAATGAGTTTTGGTCAAATGTTATCTAATTTTTATGTTTATAACAATTGGTTAAAAACTAATGTGCTTTTTCTGTAATATTTATGCGTTTTTTTTTCAGACATGTGACTAACATTCTTCTCAACATCTGGACGATGTTGCAAAATAAAAAAAAATTTAAGCCATTTTCCTGAGTTGCAACTCCAGAAATGACACATCTCCTTGATCAATTAGTACAACATCAAGCTGCATTTTGAGGACAATTAATCTTTTAGCAGAACATTTAGTCTTCATCCTCAATGCATCATCATCATCCATCAGCTCAGCTTACAGTAAAAACAGTCTCTTACTTTGTGTTTGAGGGTCGAGGTTCATTAGTGAAGAGTAGAGGATGATCTTTGGACCGGTCGCTCTTCATAGACAGACAGCCGGAGACTAGACACTCTGCTCTGTCCTCCTCTTCCTCCATCTTCTTATCTGAAGTCAGTCTGAGAGGTAAATCAGTAACACTGACTGTGAACATGTAAAAGAAACAAGTTTGTACAAGTTGTACGGGTCACAGGCGAGACTGAGAGAACAGGAAGTAACACACAACCTCTCTCTCTAACACACACACACACACACACACACACACACAAAGTATAATAAAACACTTCTCTTTAAATCTCTGCTTGTTTTCTTGGGTTACAGCAGGTTTAATGAGTATTACTCAGCCAATCACGACCTTGTGTTCACAGATGAATCAAACTGTTGAATTCATTCTAACATTTCTCTCCTCTACAGTCCACAGGGACAAAACTGACTCAGAGAGTTTAACAGTTAAATAATAAAATGTTGGATTAACACTCACCCTGCCTCAGTGTTCACTTTTCCTCCTTCTGCTCTGCTCCGTTTCTCAAAATGGAGTCTGAGCTGACTGACTGAACACTTTCACTTTCAGGGTTCCCTCCCTGTTCTCATGAGCCTCGATCACATGGTCAGTGTGGCTTCTCCCCTCTCCATTTACAGGAAATCAGCTGAGTTCATCTGTGTCTGTGTGTGTGTGTTCACAGCCATTTAACATGATGTGTTCATAAGAATCTCTCTTGGCTTGAACAGGCTGAATTAACCCTCTGAGACCCACAATAGACCAGTTTTAGTCTTCTTTAGGGGGGTACAGGGGGTCTTTAGGGGGCTACAGGGGGTCTTTAGGGGGCTACAGGGGGTCTTTAGGGGGAGATAGCAGGTCAACAGCAGACGTCACATAGAAGTGGTGTACATTATCTGAAAGCTGGGAACCTGGAGATTAATTTGAGATGCAGCTCAGCACTGTGTGTCAAGTTGTTCTAGTTATAAATCAGAAATAAACATTAATTAATTAAATTAAATAGTGAAAGTGAATAAGTGTTTAGAACATTATGATATAAGTATATGATGGTCATCCCCGTGCTCTATTATGTCTCATAAGTTGTTGCAGCAATTTAATTTAAATTAATTCATAACAAGACTCGGTCAAAACCGAGTATATGGCTGGACCGTATTTGGTCAGTATGTGAATTTGTGGCTAAATTGTTACACAAATAGTCAGTGGTCATGTCTATAATGTTTTGTGAACAGTTTTTCTCACTTATATCTTAATGTTTGATTGAAAGACAACTTATAATGTAGAAAATGACATTCAGTAATAGTAAATGGTAACATTTACTAGTCAGTATATTATACATTTTATACAAGGTGAAAAGGTATTAGCATGACATACATTATGCAAGGTTAAAAGTATTTCAGTTTTTTTTTAAAGCATGTGTATCAAAAGCATTCATCATATAAGAGGTGTGTAGCAATATACATAATACCCGGATCCAGCAACTGGAAAAAGAAAATGCTTAACTGGCCGAGAAAGTGGAGGATCTGGAGAACCGAAGCCGATCCTCAAATTTTTGTTTTTTACGGGTTCCTGAGTCGGTAGAGAGTCATAATATCCTCAGCTCAAGAAAAGGCTCCATGAACTTAACCTCAAGTTCTCCCTCCGCTACCCTTGCACACTCATTGTGATTGTTGACGGAAACCGAAGCTTTTCCGTTGTCACAAAGAGGCTGAAGCTACGTTCATGTCTCCCATGAGCTCCCCATCCTTCATGAAGCTACCCTCATCTTTCATGAACTCTCCCTCGTAAAGTGGATTTGTAAAGGTGCTGTTTTTTCCTCATCTTTCTTCACTTTCTTCATCCAGTCGCTTTTTTTGTTAATAATGTAGTCCCGACATAGCTGATGTTTAAAAATTTACATGTGATGAATCATCTTGACGACTGCTGTAAGTTTTCTTTTTTTTTTTCTTTCTCCTGTTTAAACTAAACAAACTTCCGTTAGCCTGCTGTATTGCTCCAAGTCAGGCCTGTGTTGTTTACATTATACTGCAGCAGATGACATTGGTGTAGTCGTAAAACTGGACTGTAGCAATGACGCTGTTCCTTTTCCTTTTTTCATCTCCTTTCCTTCGTTTTTTCCTTCCAGCAGGCTATATCTATCCGTTCTTCCCTCTTCCCTCATCTCTTATTCTTATGTTCTCCTCTTTAAAAATGTATCCACTCATTAATGAAAGTTTGAGATATTCTTTAAAGGTGTGTAAGCATATACATAGCTGAGATGCATACTTTTTTTTTTCTCTCTCTTTATTATTTTGTTTAAGCTGTATAACCGGGGTTACCAATATAGTTTGTTTAGTTGTATGTTTCCTCTTGTCTTGTACAGACTGTGCTTTGTGGTGCTCCTCTAGAGACCTATTGACATGCCCTGGCCTACTTGTTTTGGGTCTGCTCCTGGGCTGCAATTTAATTTATTTTTTTCTGTGATTCAATTTATGTTTTCTTGTGTATTTGTTATTAGTATGTCTTATTTGTACAACCTTTTCATATATACTTGGACCAATGATCTCTCTAGTTTATGTCTGAGCAGTGATAGTGCTAACTCTTATCTAACTGTAAAATGGAGAATACGAAAGGAATAAAAATTATACATATGAATGTCAGGAGCCTTGTTCCAAAAAATTGACTTACTCAGAGCATGGGTTGCCTCTTTCAAACCAGATGTCATCACACTATCTGAAACATGGCTGAGTAGTAAAATTGCAGACTGGGAAATCACATTACCGAATTATGTTCTACATAGAGTTGATAGGAGCACCAGAGGTGGTGGAGTGGCTACATATGTTTTATCAAAATGGGCCTCCGAACTATTAATACCTCGTGAAGACCCAAACTATTTAGAGTGTCTCTTTGTTGAAGTAATTTTGCATGCCAATAAATATATTACTATAGGAAATATGTACAGACCCCCAGCTGCACCTGCTGAGTCATCTAGTTGCCTGAATTCCACATTTAACTCCATTGATTCTAGTAACGAAATTATTATTTTAGGTGATTTTAATAAAAAATTGGCTAGATAGGTCTTCTAGTAAAGATAAAAATGTTTTTTCGAACTTGAACTTATCTCAACTAATCAATGAACCCACTAGAGTCACTCCCACCTCTCAGTCATTGCTTGACTGGATACTTGTCTCACATCCAGACAGAATCTTAAAAGCTGGTGTTTTGTCAGACTGTTTCAGTGACCATTCAGTAGTATATTGTGTTTGGAAGATAAAGATACCCAAATCCCCACCAAAATTGATTAAAATCAGACAGTACAAAAACAAGACTCGGTCAAAACCGAGTATATGGCTGGACCGTATGGTCAAGTCTTTGAATTTGTAGCTAAATTCTTACACAAATAGTCAGTGGTCATATCTATAATGTTTTGTGAACAGTTTTTTTCACTTATATCTTAATGTTTGATTGAAAGCCAACTTATAATGAAGCAAATGGCATTCAGTAATGTAAATGGTAACATTTACTAGTCAGTATATTATACATTGTATAGAAGGTGAAAAGGTATTATCATGACATACATTATGCAAGGTTAAAAGTATTTCAGATTTTTATGAAAGCATGTGTATCAAAAGCATTCATCATATAAGTGATGTGTAACAATATATACAAACGTTGCAAAAGTTTATCAGCGTTGAGATATTCCAGCTGTCATCACTGACGTTGTTGTTGCTGTATTTATTCCTAGATGGAGTGTTAATGGAGCAGCTGCGATGTTAACGCAGCCTGCCACTGATCGATCCGAACTCCGTTCAGAAAACAAGCATTTTAAAAGTTGTTTGCCTGTCGTCATGGTAACAGACCCGACAAAGCATGAATTCAGACTTTTTACTAATCAGCATCATTATGTAGTTATTTCGGCACACTTTGATCCGTTTACAACAACGTCGCTGCCGTATTTATGCCTAGATGACGTTATGTTGAGTGTTGACGGAGCAGCTGGTGTTATCACAGCCTGGCGTTGATCGATCCGAACTCCGTTCAGAAAACAAGCATTTTAAAAGTAGTTTCCTTGTTGTGTTGCGGACAGACTTGACAAAGAATGAATTCGGTCTTTTTACAAATCGATATATTTATGTTGTTATTTCGGCATTATTTTGACCCGTTTATTGCAATTAAATCACAGCACAGTCTGTTTATTTTGGGTTCATACCGCAGTAGTGACGTGGGCTGCTAGATAGTCAGTTCATGGCGGAAATGGAGGAAAGCGAGGCGAAAATTTGCGAACATAACGTAACTTAAACGAGCATAAACAATAACACATGCACAACAACAGCGCTATGTAATGTTACATTGAACCGCTGACACGTAAAACATAAAAACAGAACTGTTCTCCGCCTTTTCATTTTGAAAGAGCAACGACCAATGAGGAAGCTCCAGCAACTCCAGCCGACCAATCCTGTAACTCTATCACTCACTCAGTCACTCAGTCACTCACTCAGTGACAGATTTTGCGTTTGTAGGGCTGGCCCTCTGCGGTCCAGCCAAAAATAGATCCTGAAATGTTTATTCATGATTTAACTGCTATTAAAGCAGCAGTATGCGATATTGGCGCAAATATGATTTAAAAAAGTTATTTTTAGAAAACGGACGCTATATTGTGACAGTAGCACATGATACAGGTAACCCGAAAAAAATCCTGTTCCTCTGTGTCCTACTGTGTCCTCCGGTGCTCCTAACGGCATCTGAAGGATTTCACTTACCGGAGGAAAACAAGGTCCGCTGTCCAGCTGCAGTCTATGAGAGCCGACTGTCAATCACTCACCAACTCAGACCAAACGGTCAAACTAGGCAGCGCTGATCAGATATGAATCAATATTCTGTTACTGTAATGACTATTTCTCTCCTCAGATGTTCTCAGAATCATCTTGTAGTGTACTGTTTAGCTGTAAAATGAGAAAGTTTGTGAGGCGGCCGCCATTGTAAAATCTGTTGAAGGAAGCCAAGTTCTGGTCACATGACCGGAGCACAGCCAATAGGAACGCTCTCTCTCTCTGAAATGACCTGTGATTGGTCAAAATCTGCTGTCACGGGCTGGATTTTTCTAAAGCCTGAAAACAGAGACATGAGGAGGAGCAGAAGTCTAGTTTTCTCTCAGAACACTTGAATTACAATATGCTGAAAGGTTATTATGGAATTTTTGCCAAATTATGCCAAAAAATTGTTGCCTACTGCCACTTTAACTGGGAAAGACTCCAATTAATACCTTATGTTCACAACGCTTGGGATTTCTTTTACTCTGAATTCATCAAGGTGGTTGATAAACATGCTCCCTGGACATTGTGTAAAGTTAAAGGGAGACATCTACCCTGGATCAACTCTGAACTAATATGTCTGTTTAGGCAGAGGGATAAAGCATGGGCCAAATTTCGACAGACGAGGAAACATGCTGATTGGGAAATATATAGACAACTAAGAAATAGCAGCAAGACTCATGTTCGAAATGCAAAATCTAATTACTATAAAGAATGTCTCAGTGATAATTTTAAAAATCCTAAACAATTCTGGTCCAAAATAAAAGACGTACTTAATAAATCTGATAAATGTTTTCCAAATCAATTGAGAGTTGCTGATATAATACTGAACGATCCTTCACTAATTGCATGTGCTTTCAACCAGCACTTTTCCTCAGTCTGTGCTGATCTAATTCCCAACAGTGTATACATGACTTCTGACTCCACCTCAGTTTGTCAAAGTACTTTTAATTTTTACATAATAACTCCCACTGATGTCTGCAATGCCATCTGTGATCTCAAGGACAGCAGTGGTCCTGGACTCGATGGTATCGAAACTAGGTTCATTAGCATCTCATATTGTTACTTATCCACTTGCCAATCTGTTTAACCTTTCACTTCGTACCTGTGAAATACCAGCCATTTGGAAATCTGCACGCATCACCCCTCTTCATAAGGGAGGTGACACTCTGGATCTTAATAATTACAGACCCATCTCAATCATCTGTGCTATTGCCAAAATGTTTGAAAAAATATTTATAATCAATTATCACAGTACCTTAATGATACTAACATATTTTCTCCGTATCAATTTGGTTTTAGACCTAATTTCTCCACATCTACTGCTCTCCTAAAATTTACGAATGATGTTTTTTCTGCATCTGATCGTGGTCATCTTACTGGAGCAATATTTATAGATCTTAATAAAGCCTTTGATCTGGTGGATCACTATCTCCTTCTTGACAAACTCCTTGCTATTGGTCTTTCCCAACATGCTTTATTATGATTCAATTCTTATCTTCACAACAGAAAGCAATGTGTGGTTTTGAAAGGATGTAAATCGGATTTGCTCACTCAGCATAGAGGTGTGCCTCAAGGTTCCACCTTAGGGCCACTCCTGTTTTCTATTTTTATTAATGATCTGCCACTTATTTTTTTCTGATTGCTGTGCCCAATTATATGCAGATGTCACTATTATATATATACATCAAATGCTTCTACATCACATATTCAAGAGTCTTTACAGTCTGATTTTAATACTCTACAAAACTGGTTGTCAGCTAACAAATTACTGCTTAATAAATCAAAAACCTTCACAATGCTTTTTGGTGTGAGACAAATCTCAACTCCAAATCTAATTCTTTGTTTTTGACTTGTAGTGATGGTAGATTTCTTCAGAAAGTCGACACAATTAATGTCTAGGTGTGTGGATTGACTCAGAACTTACATTTAAACCTCACATTGAAACAGTTATAAAAAAAGTCAACTTTGGTATTGGTGTCCTGTATCACTCCAGACAATGCTTTACATTTAACATCAGAAAGAGACTTGTTTCTCAGCTGGTTTTACCAATAATTGACTATGCTGATATTGTTTACCAGAATGTCGCCAAAACTGATCTCAATTCTCTCAATGTTGTATATAATAGACTCTGTAGATTTATTCTATGTTGTTCTTTTTTTACACACCACTGTACAATGTTAGATACACTGAGGTGGCTCCCTTTGGATAAAAGACGCCAATTTCATTAGTATCAATTTATTTGTAAAGTTGTAAACTTCAATTATCCTTTTTGCCTTAAACAATTCTTTGTTCCTTATGTATCAAATTACTCCTTAAGAAGCTCTGATCAGTTTCTTTTTATGGTTCCCTTTGTATCAAAGGAAGTAGGCAAAAAAGCTTTCATGTTTAGGGCTCCTTATGACTGGAATATGTTACCTATAAATATTAGTTCTCTTATCATTTCGCATTTTTTAAAATGTTTTATTTTCTCACCTTAAAAGAAATTTTATATGTTTCCAGTAATGCTATCACTGTTCCATTTCCTTTACTTAGTTTCTTCACTTCACAATAACTTGAGCTTGACTCTGTGATTGTGTCCAATATAATGCTGTAACAAAATCTTGTTTATTATTATTATTATTTTATTGCATTGTCATCTTTACTTATTTATTTTTGTTTCTGTTTTATTTTATTTATTTTGTATTATTTTCTGTTGTGTTGTGTTGTTTTGTTGTTTTTCTGTTGTGTTTTTTATCAGTTTGTTTTGTAGTCTGTTCGGTCTCTGTCTTGTGTTTGTTTGGGATCCCCTTGAAAACGAGATGATGCATCTCAAGGGGTTATCCTGATATAATAAACTTCATATATATACATACTTTGCGAAAGTTTATCAGCGTTGAGATATTCCCGCTGTCATCACTGGCGTTGTTGCTGCCGTATTTATTCCTAGATGTAGTGTTAATTAGCCGGGCACTGATCGATCCGAACTCCATTCAGAAAACAAACATTTTAAAAGTTGTTTGCTTGATGTGTTAAGGACAGACTTGACAAAGCCTGAATTCAGTCTTTTTACAAATCGACATCATTATGTAGTTATTTTGATCTGTTTATTGCAATTAAATCACAGCACAGTCTGTTTACTTTGGGTTCATACCGCAGTAGTGACGTGTGGCCTGCTAGATAGTCAGTTCATGGCGGAAATGGAGGAAAGCGAGGAGAAAATTGCACGGTAACACAATACGAAGCACAACATAAAGTAACTTAAACGAACATAAACAATAACACATGCACAACAACAGCACTATGTAATGTTAGATTGAACCGCTGACACGCTCCCCAGAAAACGTAAACACAGAACTATTCTCCGCCTTTTCATTTTGAAAGAGCAACGACCAATGAGGAAACTTCAACAGTCAGCCGACCAATGAGGAAACTCCAGCAGTCAGTCAACCAATGAGGAAACTCCAACAGTCGGCCGACCAATGAGGAAACTCCAACAGTCGGCCGACCAATGAGGAAACTCCAACAGTCGGCCGACCAATGAGGAAACTCCAACAGTCGGCCGACCAATGAGGAAACTCCAACAGTCGGCCGACCAATGAGGAAACTCCAACAGTCGGCCGACCAATGAGGAAACTCCAACAGTCAGCCGACCAAAGAAGAAACTCCAACAGTCAGCCGACCAATGAGGAAACTCCAACAGTCAACCGACCAATCCTGTAACTTCATCACTCAGTCAGGGACAGACTTTTGCGTTTGTAGGGCTGGCCCTCTGCGCTCCAGCCAAAAAGTAAGAGTATAGTATGTCGAAAAAAGTAGGAAAGAGTCTCTCTCAGGGAGAAGCGTCGTTGTGAAATCTGGCGAGGTGACGTGTTGCCGGAAGACAGCGGTGGAACAGAGGAACACATCCATGGTGGAAACCAGAGTGTTTGTTGTGTTGGAGGACAGAAAGCGTAGCTTAGTGTTCATCATATAAAAATGTTCAATGTCATGGCTGAATATTTAGATGATTTCCACTGTGTGGAGGAGCTCTTTGAGTTCGATGGCCGTCTGTATTTATTTGAGCCAGAGTACACGGAGATTCAGACACCCTGCAATAATAGAACACAAGTAGACGTAGAAATGGCAATACTCAAGGGAAGTGCAAGTATTTTGTTTTTTAACTCCAGAAAGTTCAGCAATGGTCAGGTGACAACAATGATCTGCTTTTTACTCACCTCTTCCAACCTGTATGACTGCTGCTGCCTGTTGAGTGGGGAATGTGTGGGGTCCTGAATAGTGAGCCTACTTATATAAACCTGCTGTATATTCTCCAACTTAAGAGGTAAAACTGCTCCTGTACTGATGCTGATGATCACTGCGACTCATTTATCAAATATTCAGTTTTTATTCAAAACTAAACCACACTTCACAATCATTACGGTGACCAAAACACTGCACTCAGATCAGTTAAAGCAGCCCCTCATTGAGCGGTTTGTTTCAAAGACTTCAGAGCTGGAAGGATGTCGTCTAGGTGACTCACTCCTGAAAAACACACACTCTCTGAATTAGTACGCGTTGCTTTATGTCTTCAGTATTGTATTGTTACTGTGTCATATTTACCCAGAGTGTGTAAAATGTCCATGATGAGGGCGTGGAAAGCAGGGAAGAACTCCTCATGCTGCTTCACTTTGACGATGATACTGAGAAACAACAGCAGTTTATATCATTACTGTAGCCCTGCAGATAAAAGGTGATATTCTGAACAACATGTGAATGCTCTGTGTGTGTGTGTGTGTGTGTGTGTGTGTGTGTGTGTGTGTGTGTGTGTGTGTGTGTGAACCTGTCAATATCAGCATCTCCCAGCAGACTGTGGAATCCAGCAGTGAGCTCAGTGGAGGACACCAGTCTGGCCACCTGGTTCAGCAGCTCAGCAGGAGGAACCCTGCTGTCTGACACACACAACCACAATCAGTCCACTGTATCAGAGGCAGTCATTAGAACATACGCAGCTCTGATTGTAGCTGAAGGTTACCGAGCTCCAGAACATCTCGGAGGTTCCTCGCGGTGTTGGTCATCTCTCCCAGCCTGGTGTAGACCTCGTTCATACGTTGGTACACTCCGCTGAGGGAGGTCACGTCAAACAGCCTCTGGAAGTGAGACACCATGGAGCCCAGAGTGTACCGAGTGGGACTCCTGAGCACCTGGCAGGACAAACAACACTCCTACATGAGTAGGTCTCACTGGAGTCTACCCAGTCCTGGACCTGGGATGAGTCCACATGCACCAGGGACACTTGCAGCAGCCTCTGACAGCTGCTACCTACAACCATCAATGCACCACGGAGTGGATTTTACCCCGTCACAAATACATTTCAACACTACCCTGTAGCAGTGCAGCGTCCTACCTTCTCGTCATCAGTGGAGATGTTTTCCAGCAGTGTGTCCACCAGCAACATCATGTCCTCCACCTTCACTGCTTCTGCAGCATTATGGCCACCATCAGATGGCTGCCACGGCATCAGTCTGGCAGACAGTTTATTTAAAGCCCTTTGCAGATCCTACCAACACACACATAAAACATTTATAGTCAGTTCAAAATCTGGAAAAAACATCCTTAAATTTGACAAAGCAGGTTCCTGTTAAGCTGTATCCTCTACTTCCTAGTGGATGATCAGAGAGAAGCTACACAAAGCTCTCTTCTACCAGTATTCCCATCAACTACTTCCTGCTGGATGACCAGAGAGAAGCTACACAAAGCTCTCTTCTACCAGTATTCCCATCAACTACTTCCTGGTGGATGACCAGAGAGAAGCTACACAAAGCTCTCTTCTACCAGTATTCCCATCAAGTACTTCCTGGTGGGTGGTGGGCAGGTGGGGTTTACCTTCAGCAGGTGGAGCTGCTGGGTCCAGCCCTCCAGTGTGGGGAGGACAGTGTGAAAGTCAGCAGAGGAGGGTTTCTGTCTGTGCAGT
Organism: Sebastolobus alascanus; assembly: GCA_916701645.2. Lineage (NCBI taxonomy): Eukaryota > Metazoa > Chordata > Actinopteri > Perciformes > Sebastidae > Sebastolobus > Sebastolobus alascanus. Next base: position 491 of record CAKAOJ020001664.1, on the reverse strand, counting down.
CTTAACGGAGCGTTGGGATTGGTCACAACAGCACTGATGTCATTCAACAGCTGGAATTCAGCAAAATAACTCAGAGTTATGAAAACATGAAGGCCTGAAGCCCAGAGAGAAGACTTAGTGGAACTAATGATATGCTTACATGGTGATAGTGGTCACACAGACTGGCCTCCCTGGCTTGGTCACTGATGTTCTCACTGATCTCAGTTCTGTTGTCTTCTTTAGGCAATCTGCAAAGACGGTTGGTTCTGTACATGAGATTATTTACGCTTCAACTCTTTGTGGCATTTAGTGAAGCGTAGTCTGCATAGACAGCTGTTTCAATATCCCGCTGAATATGTGTGTTGAATTTATTAACTGCATCTACATTGATTGATCACGGCTCCCAGTCTGTTTCACTACAGGCAGATTCCCCTCACTCGCTACGGTGGGCGGGGAAATAATCAATGAATCAATACACAAACACTGTTGATTTCTTCCCTACGCGCCTCTCA